>CM062819.1:1946145469-1946375744 GCA_031772625.1 Pinus tabuliformis | reverse complement strand
CAAATTTACCATACATGTCTATAAGGGCACTACTCACAATGACATTGGACAGAAACCCACGTTTAAATTACCTGTATATGGTTCCCCTCACCATGTTGGAGGGAAGAAATACTGGCAAGAACACTGCCAAAGGTGAACTGGTTTGGTTGAATGTTTACTTCTTGCATTTTATAAAACAGTTTCAATGCAGCCTCGTGATCTCCATTCCGTGCATACCCAGCGATCATCGTATTCCATGAGGCATCATCTCGTTCAGGCATCTTCCTAAACAGATCTAGGGCCTTGCCAATATAACCATTCTGAGCGTATCCAGCAATCATTGCATTCCATGAAACAACATTTCGCTCAGACATTTTGTCAAACACTTGGCATGCATCCTCCATTATCCCACATTTGACATACATATCTATAAGTGCAGTTCCCACATGGACATCTGATTGAAATCCATTTCTGAGTATCTCTTCATGAATGGCCTTACCACTCCCCAGATCACCCAATTCAGCACATGCAGGGAGAACGCTAGCAAAAGTGAACTCATTCGGCTTCACACCTGTTCTTTGCATTTTGTAAAACAGTTTCAAAACCCTCAGTGCAAACCCATGCTTGGCATAAGCTGCAATCATTGCAGTCCATGAAACCACGTTTGGTTCGGGAATTTGCTCCAAAACTATCAATCCATCCACCAGATTCCCCATCTTAGCATAAACGTTTAGGAGTCTATTCCCTAACGTGATGTCCAGGCCATCGAATCCAGTCTGAATCATGTGGGCATGGATAAGTTTCGCTTCTGGCAGGGCTTTCTTGTGGAGGCACGCTTGCAGTATGAAATCATATGTAGATACATCCGGATTGGCATCAAAATGCAAAGTTTGCATCGCTTCTTTTATTCTATTCTGCCTACAGAGTGCTCTGACGTCTGTTTTGATGTCGCTGCCATAATAACATCTGGTGTTGGCTTCGAGTTTTGTAAGAGTAGCGATTCTGCTGCCTTTTCTACTATGAAACTGAAGAAGAAGCAGCCTAAATTTGAACATAGGGATGCAAAGGAACATGTAATCCATTTGACATAGATCATTTTAGATTAGGAGCCATAACAGGGTATAAATGGGTTCCAACAAATGGTCCAGAGTTTCTCAGGGAAGTTCAATTTGTGCAAGTGTCATTTGACAGTTTAAAGTAGTCATGGATTTTATAAGTAGAAATCAAACTTGTGAGGCATCCCATCTGGGTAAAAGCCCAGATTATGTGAGCCTCCAAGCTCGTCAATAGTGTTTGAAATGGAAGTTGAAATTTTGATGGTCAGAGTTTTAATCAGTGCACTGATTTTAAAGATTATTTGAGGTTTTGAATCCACTCAGAAACAGAGACTCTTTAGATCATATTGTCACCATGTACAGAACTGACCATAGAAAAAGAATGATTTCACGTCCTAATTTTTTTTGATCCGATAAGTTTGAGTGAAACTGGTAGCGTCATATATTTCAACGTAAAATAGTCTCTCTCTATTAAATTGTTTATGTATTGATTTCAAATGAATTTTGTTTTTTAATATATAAGATGTTTGATATTATTTTTGGGTTAACTACATTGGTCTTGAAGATGAGTTTCATTGGTGGGTTTGAAATACCAAACAGTGGACCATGAAATATTGGATGTGATTACTGTTAAAGATAGTTTCAAATATTATTATGGATCACAAAAGTCTGACATAAAAAATATATAAAATATTATATTACAATATTTTCATAATTTATTTTTGAATATTAGATTACAATGTTTTTATATTTTATTTTTGTGGAAAGCTTTTTATTTCAACTTAAAGTAGATGAAGAATTGTTGACTTTTTTATTTTTATTTTTTTAATTGACGACCTAAATTGATTCTCAAGGGAATATGCTCAACATATACTTCCTCTAAATGCTTATCCATGGTTGTAACGTGTTACAGAGTTTGTTAGGTTGCATTGATTTTTAATAAATTTAAAAAATTATATTTATGCCGTGGCTCCCTGCCCACCAATTTTCTAGGGATTCGAGATTATTCCAATTTTAATAAATTCATATTCTAATTAGACGGTGAAATTAATATATAAACAAATTTTATTTAGCAAAATGGTCCATTTTACGATAATATGTGTAATTCTTTTTTTCCCAAGTTAAATTAGATTTGTCTCCCCACCCACCAATTTCCTAGGGATTTGAGATTATTCCAATTCTAATAAGTTCATATTCTAATTAGATAGGGAAATTAATATATAAGCAATAGTTTTTTTGTTATATATATGAAGCGTTAGCCTATATCAACCACATTAATATTTTTAATATGGTTGTACTAGTATTACATATATTCAAAATCTCTCCCAATATTAGTGCAATTCAAAGTTTAGAGTGCAATTTTATTTTTTTGTAAGTCGAAATTCTATTCATCTAGCCAAAGAGATATACATTGGGAGGAACAAAAAACAGGGGGTCTCACCCCGTCCAGGTTTGTTAACCATTGTTTGTAGCATGTGACAAAAATACAAAAAAGAGACTAAAGACATCGTCCATAAAAGGGAAGCCACAAACACCAAAAGACAAATAGCACATAGAAAACACCCGAGGGCATGCTAGTCATTCGATGTGATGGACGCTAGGTTATCCAAGGTTGTTCCTGGAGGAGGTGAAGGGCGGAAGTTGCACTGGACATACCCTTCGAAGTGCACCATCCATGTCTCCAACTTTTCCACTTTTTCTAAAAGATGGTTTTTCCCATGCCAAACCACCACCACGTGCTCTCTAACCTAGCACTGAAAGTAGTGCATCCTATCTAGGGTGGCCACCAGCTCAACATGCTCCTCCCTTCAGATCCTTTCAGCTGACTCCACCCGATCCAACAAAGTTTGAATTAGCTCGCGGCAATTCTCCAAACAACAATGTTGAATTACCTTCAGGCAAGGAGCTGAACGTCTACGAGACCCCCAACTGACCTTAACACCACATCGCACACCACCACGTCACTGAGGTTACTGAGACTTCCCTCCACTATAAGTCCCCTGCTTGCTACCGCCAAGGCCACCACGTGCTCCAACAACCATATGCCAAAAACGACCAACAGTCTTTCCACCCCGGCGCATCCCAGCTGCCACCATTCCCAGCTCCACAGATTGAATTGGCATGTCCTGGTCCCCGTGCCCCACTGAGCTTGGCTTGGCAGGGAGGGAGGAACACCCACGTCGAGGGGAAGGTCGCATGTTGAACAAACCAACAACACCACTACTTGTACTCGACTCAAGAGTGTTGGAGCCACTGACAATCTTCAGGGCCCAACCCATTGTAAATCGCCAAGACCGCCTCACCCAGAGCCCAAACCTCTCGTCACCCAAACTACTCCATAGACAACCATGCGCAACAACCCGACTACTGCCGCTCCACCGATTGTGCAGTCCAAGTTTCTAGCGCTTCAACACGCCAAAAGCTTGAGCAAATAGAGATAGAATGGACAGGTTAATCTCACCCCTGGTGAAGCTCCCCAAGGGGCCTCTCATAGACCACACCAACATACCTCCACAATAACCTTTAGGGAGGCAATTCTGCTATCCCCACAACACACAAGAAAATACCCATTGAGACACAAGGCACCCCAATTCTCAGCCCAAACGCCTAAGACAAAGTATCCCACACACAACCACCGCCACCCCTAACAACACCACCAACTATCCACCTCTTGTAGCCTCTAGTGGACCAACAACTCACACCTTCTAAATTCCAACGTAACCCGAAATACCAACTTACTCGAACCACCTTAGGCCACACTATGCATGCACAAAAAAGCACGGGGTGTCGCCTTTGGAGAAGAACAATGATAAATTTACATTACCAAGAGTCAGAGGGGAAACTTGACAGGCGCCATCCTACTCTGAAAATCCACTGTCATTGTTTTCGTTTGCTCACATAATACCAATCGGGAGGACAACTTTGAACTGAAACGACAACACAAAAGCCATAGCAATGAACCATCCTACTCCTTAGATCTTTTCCATCCACACTCGCCAAGACATTAAGATGTTTCATATGAGCACCGTACACTCCCAATATGTCAGTTCAAACGAGAGGACAAGGAGGCCAATCTTGTTAAGTGTGAAGCCAAATTCATGTAGGATTCTAGATCCTTCTACACCACCAGTGGTTTCTAGAATCACATGCAGGATTCTAGATTCTTCTCCACCGCCATTAGTTTCTAGATCATTCCAGATCTCCATATGAATCACATACAGGATTATAGATCCTTCTTCTGCCTCCATAAATTTGTAATTTTTCTGGCCAAGGAAGCAAGCCAAGGCCCAAGCCTGTTATGTAATGCAAAGTGATTTATGTTCTCCAGTGATTGTTTTATCTATTCCGTTGTTTCTGATTGAGTAATCTTGTTGTTTCTCCATTTGTTTGTCTCTGTAAATTATTCTTTGCTATTGCCGTCTAAATCTCAGAGTATAAATCCGCTGTGTGTTATGTATGCTCTGGTCTAACAACTGGTATTGGAGCTAGGGTCGAATATCCACTGTGCAAGCCGCTTAGTGCCATTGCCTTACTCTGGCAGCATTCGTTAAAACGTTGGTTGCTACCCCTGGAGCTGTTGAAGGATCTGTCCAGGAAATAATTGAGGAACGCTAGAACTAAAAGACAGTTGTTGCAAGAAAATCAAGGTCATGGAACTATGTTAAAACATGTTGCTAGAGTTTGAAACGTGGAGATCCGTACGTGTTGCTGGAGTTTGTAACGTGGAGATCCGTGGAGATTGGAGTTGAAACGTGGTGTTTGTAAGTTTTTTTTACATCAAGCTTGCACGTATACGTCAAGTTTTTCTCAAACCAACATATGTATGTGAGAAATGTGAAAAGGTTAAAACATTATATATGTTTTTTATATTTATTATGAAAATATATAAGTATATGTTGGAATTTTTGAAAAGTATATTTTAAGAGCAGGAATTTTGAAAAGGGTATTCTAAAAGGAGGAAGGTCATTATTACTAAATTTTAAGACTAATAATTAAAGTTTTATTTTTAAGTGGAGTTTTTTTGTGTTTTGGGGCGTGAATTTGATTGAAAATGGAGATAACAGTTATAGATATGGAGAAGTTGAGCGGGGCTAATTTTGCCCCATGGAAATCACAGATAGAGGATATATTGATTTTAAAGGATCAATATTTGCCGATTGAGGGCACAACAAAGAAACCCTCATCGATGACAAATGAAGAGTGGAATAAGCTAGATAGAAAGGCGATTGCAACAATCTGCCAATATTTAGCAAAGAATGTTTATTTCAATGTGTCCGAAGAAAAGACGGCTGAAGGATTATGGAAGAAGGTCCATGATCTATATGAGAAGAACACGGCATCAAACAAAGTGTTCTTGATGAATAAGCTTTATAATCTCAAAATGAAGGAGGGTGCTTCAGTCGCTGAGCACTTGAATGCATTTAATATTATTATTAATCAACTTGCCTTTGTTAAAATCATTTTAGATGATGAAATTAGAGCTATTTTGCTAATGTGTTCTATGCCAGACAACTGGGAAAATTTAATTGTAGCTATGAGCACTTCAACAACTACAGGGACCCTGAAGTTTGATGATGTTAGCAGCAGTTTAATGAATGAGGAACTGCGACGCAAGTCAATTGCGGAAAACTAGGGAGGAGAGGCTCTAGCTCTAGCTGATCGTGGTAGGAGAATGGATCGAGGCCAGCAAGGGCGATCAAGATCGAGAGGCCAATCAAAATCAAGGAGAGGCAGAATCATCTGCTTTCATTGTGGCAAACCCGGGCACATGAAGAAAGAATGTTGATTTTGGAAGAAAGGACAAAAGGATCAGAGACCATCTAATACAAATCACAAGTCATCCAGCACAAATGAAGGTGAGACCATTGCTGTAGCCACAGATGGTGATGTGTTGTTTACCGTTTCAGTAGAGGATGCATGTGTATATACATCTAGCAGTAGCTTTGATTGGATCCTTGACTCTAGGGCATCTCACCATGTAACCCCATGCAAAGATAGTTTTGTTTCATATAATCCTGGTGATTATGGTAGAGTGCATTTGGGGAATAATCATTTTTGCAGTATTGTTGGAGTGGGAGATGTCCAAATCAAGATGAAAGATGGACAAGATATATTGTTGAAACAAGTCAGGCATGTACCAGAAATGCGCATGAGTTTAATCTCTATGGGACAACTGGATGATGAAGGCTATTCGAAAAGCTTTGGAAAAGGAGGTTGGAAAATTAGCAAAGGTGCATTGGTCGTGGCCAAAGGACCCAAGACAGGAACATTATACACATTGAAGACATTGATAGGAAAAACAGATTTGGTTGTTGTCACAAAAAAAGGAAATTCAACAAATCTGTGGCATAAGCGTTTGGGTCACATGAGCGAAAAGGGCTTAAAAATCCTTGTTGGTAAAAATTTATTGCCAAGTTTGAAATCCTACAATCTTGATCTTTGTGAGCATTGTATATAAGGTAGACAAAGAAGGGTTTCATTCCGTAGAGGTGGCCATGACAGAAAGAAAAATGTGTTAGAATTGGTACACTCAGATGTGTTTGGGCCTGTTAACATCAAATCATTAGGAGGAGCATCATATTTTGTAACATTTATAGATGATGCATCCAGGAAGGTTTGGGCATATCCTATGAAAAATAAAAGTGAAGTGTTTGGAATATTTCAAAAATTCTATGTTGCTGTTGAAAGAGAGACTAACAAATTTCTTAAGTGTTTAAGAACAGATAATGGTGGAGAATATTACTTAAATGCATTTAAGGAATATTGTAACAGGTTTGGCATAAAACATGAGAAGTCTGTGTCTGATTCTCCTCAACAGAATGGTGTCACAGAAAGGATGAATCACACCATTATGGAAAAGGTGCGAAGTATGTTGTCCAATTCCGGTTTGGAGAAGAATTTTTGGGCTGAAGCAGTCAGGACCGCTTGCTACCTCATAAATAGATCTCCAACTACAGCCTTGGATGGCGGTATCCCTGAAGAAGTTTGGACTGGTAAGAATTTGAATTATTCTCACTTGAAAATCTTTGGATGTGAAGCATTCGTACATATTCCCAAAGAAAATAGAACTAAGCTAGATGATAAATCTATGAAATGCATTTTTTTGGGATATGCGGATGAAGATTTTGGTTATCGTCTATGGGATCCAGTCAAACATAAAATTATTAGAAGCAGGGATGTTATATTTAATGAGTAAAAAATGTTCAAGATGACTGTAGATGAGTTGGAGGTCAAGAAGGTTATTGACAGGTTTGAAGAGCAGCAGGAAAACATACCACCAATACAAGAAAATGAACAACAAATTCAGGAGCATGAAGAACAACAAGTGGAAAATGATGAACAACAAGAAGAAGGAATCTTACAGGAACCTTTACAGGAGATTCAACCTGATAATGCACCACCACAGTTGGTTCGCAGATCTTCTAGGCCTCATAAGCCTTCACAAAGGTATCCCCCTTCAAACTATATTTTGTTGATTGATGAAGGTGAACCTAATTGTTTTCAAGAAGCTTGTAAAGTTGAGCACAATAAAGAATGGAAGAAATCAATGGAAGAAGAAATGAACTCTTTGCAAGAAAATAAAACTTGGGAGTTGGTAAACCTTCCAAAAGGTAGAAAGGGTCTACAAAACAAATGGGTTTACATGATTAAACATGAAGGTGACGAAAAGGAGGAGAGGTATAAAGCAAGGCTGGTGGTGAAAGGTTTTGCCCAAAAATAAGGTATTGACTTCACTGAAATTTTCTCACCTATTGTTAAAATGTTATCCATTAGAGTCATTCTTGGTCTAGTCGCTGCTTTAGACTTAGAATGTGAGCAGATAGATGTAAAAACTACATTCCTTCATGGTGAATTGGAAGAAGAAATTTATATGGAGCAACCAGAAGGCTTCATAGAAAAAGGCAAAGAAGGCCTTGTTTGTAGGTTGAAGAAGAGAGTCTATAGGTTGAAACAGGCACCTCGACAATGGTACAAGAAATTTGATTCATTCATGTTGAAACATGGTTTTCAGAGGTTGGAAGCTGACCATTGTGTCTATATCAAGAGGTATGATAAAGGAAAGTATACATATTATTGTTATATGTGGATGACATGTTGATTGTTGGGCATGATAAGAATAAGATCAATAGGTTGAAGAAAGTTTTGGGTAGCAAATTTGCAATGAAGGATTTGGGACCAACACAACAGATATTGGGCATGCGGATTATGCGTGACAGGAAAAACAAAAGGTTGTGGTTGTCACAAGAAAAATATATCAAGAAGGTGCTTGACAGGTTTAATATGAAGGATGCCAAGCTAGTTGGTACACCCCTTGCAGCCCACTTCAAGGTGAGTACTGAATTATGTCCTAGTAATGACAAAGAGAAAGAAGAAATGAGCAAGATTCCTTATGCTTCAGCAATTGGTAGTTTGATGTATGCCATGGTATGCACATGACCAGACATTGCATATTCAATGGGAGTAGTGAGTAGGTTTCTTGCCAATCCAATCAAACAGCATTGGCAAGCAGTAAAATGGATTTTGAAGTATCTCAAGGGTACTAGTCATTATTGTTTATGTTTTGGTCATGATGAGACTGTGCTTGAAGGATTTACAGATGCAGATATGGCTAGAGATATGGATACTAGAAAGTCCACTACAGGTTATTTGTATACATTTGCAGGTACAACAGTATCTTGGGTGTCAAGGCTACAAAGAATAGTAGCCCTCTCTACAACAGAAGCAGAGTACATAGCTGCAATAGAAGCTTGTAAAGAGATGTTGTGGATGCAGCGATTCCTTGGAGAGATAGGAATAAAGCAGGACAAGTATGTGTTATATTGTGATAGTCAAAGTGACATTCACTTGGCAAAAAACCTAGCATTTCATTCAAAAACCAAGCACATTGACTTAAGGTACCATTAGATTCGACATGTGTTGGAGGAAGAACAATTATCCTTGGAAAAGATCCATACAGATAGGAACCCTGCTGATATGCTCACTAAGATTCTACCACGAAATAAACATGAGTTATGTAGAGGCATGGTAGGACTCGGTGTGACTTGATTCATATTTGGTTTCAAGTGGGAGAATGTTGAGTGTGAAGCCAAATTCATACAAGATTCTAGATCCTTCTACACTGCCAGTAGTTTCTAGAATCACATGCAGGATTCTAGATTCTTCTCCACCGCCATTAGTTTCTAGATCATTCCAAATCTCCATCTGAATCACATACATGATTGTAGATCCTTCTTTTGCCTCCATAAATTTGTAATTTCTCTGGCCAAGGAAGCAAGCCAAGGCCTAAGCTTGTTATGTAATGTAAAGTGATTTCTGTTCTCCAGTGATTGTTTTATCTATTCTGTTGTTTCTGATTCTTTCTCCATTTGCCTGTCTTTTTAAATTATTCTTTGCTATTGCCGTCTAAATCTCTGAGTATAAATCCGTTGTGTGTTATGTATGCTCTGGTCTAACAAATCCTCCACCCACACACCGGTTGTTTGCATTCATGAGACTCGATTTGCCACGTGCTCTGGGATTCTCACCACCTTAAAAAAAAGTTTAGAATAGAAATTTACTTCAACGAAATTAAGATTTTTTTTTCCCTTCTTAAATAATAATAAAGGAAATTTAAAAAAGAAAAAACAATTTTTCATATTAATTAGTTATATATACATCTAAAATAAGAAGGTAAATTTTCTAATACATGGTGGAGTAAACTGAAGTATTACTTTTTCAAAAGTTAAATTTACTTTTAGTGGTAATCTTTTCTATACAAATATAACAATTCATATGATTTTTGAATTAATTTAGAAAAACAAATATTTTCAATCATAGTCACTTTATTAAAAAAAATTGTTTAGTTTCTTCTTTATATGATTTTCAAACAAATATTTTCAATCATAGTCACTTTATTAAAAAAAACTGTTTAGTTTCTTCTTTATATGATTTTTGAATGAATTTAGAAAAATAAATATTTTCAATTATGGTCATTTCATTAAAAAAAATAATTTAGTTTCTTCTTCCAAAATTTAATACAATGATCATTTTTACACTGAAGTTTTGAACCATATTCATTTTGGAACAGAAAAATAAACCATACTAAATCACATAAACTACAAATGTAATGGTTGTTCTATCCTAAAATTCAACCACACTTGTGGTCTAAAATAAAGATACAAAAACTATCAATATAATAGATTTCGAAAAAAAACTCTAACATAATTTAATTCACAAAAGTTTCCATTCAAAAATAAAAAAATAATTTTTAGTTGTGAGGCACATATAAAAACTATCATATTAAAAATATGGACCATTAATAAACACACATATATTGGATTCCAACCTATATTAATGGAATAATGAATATGTAAGTATATATCTATTTTCAACCTATTTTTAAAGGAGTCTTAATATTGTTCTCGTAGGGGTATATTAAAATTGGTTAACTTTATGTGTTTACTTTTCTTTCTATGTTACACTTAATAAGATATAGTTTCTAGTTTTCTTGATGTTTATTTTAGTATTGATTAAATTGCTAATTTAGATCCATTTTAATTTTGTATTTATCAAGCATGGAAAGGGATCAATTTTCAAGGTGCAAATTTCTTTTTAGTGAAAAACTTCAAGAAATATTTTATGTCTCTAGAGATTTGATTCCTCTCCCACCTAATAAATCCAAAATTAAGATAAATTTAAACTCGTTATATATATATATATATATATATATATATATATATATATTAATATTATTTTTATTTTTATATTTACATAACGAACAAAACTTTCAATAAGAAAATTATTTCAGTTAAATTTTCATTATCAAATTTCTATTTACTGCAAAAATATATTAATCAATAAATAAAAAACATTCAATTCATATTAATTAAAAAATTATAACCTAATATAAAACATTAAATAACTACTTATAAAACAAATATGGTAACAAAACAAAGTGTAAGTCATTATTCATTTTTTTAAATGTTGGACACGTTAATACTTTAGACATCTTTGTAAATTTAAGATTATTAAAACAATTAATTATTTTATAAAAATTTGACATTTCTAAAAGTCAATAAAATGAATTTTCCATATAAGTGGACTTCAATTACTAAAAGCTCAACTCATTTGATATGCCTTCCTCAAGATATTGTCACATGTGGTTGACGTTAAGCTCTAGGCCACCTTGATCCATTAAGTGCTTAAGATATATAAAGCCTTAATCATTGTCTAGATAAAAAAATAGTAATGAAAGGGTGAAGCTTTATCTTTACGGAAATATCTAAGATCACTTTTTTCACTTTCCCTCAATTCCAAAAGTTCACTCTATTGAACACTAGAGAAATACCAACCCACATTACAAATATAGCAACACATACTGTAGCATCGCCAGAATTAATGGGCATGTAGAGATTAAAATTGATTTCTATTGAAAAATATCATACCTAGGTTTATACGAGCAAAAACCTATATTATATGGATTTACATTAATTTTAACTTAATCAATTAACACTTATTCAAGTCAAAAGAGTTGGCCACTTGCATTGTTGTGCTCAAGTAAGGAACCTATATGCTATAATCAATTTTGTATTATAATGAGTAGTTATTTAAAATAATGTGTTATAATAATTGAAATGAACTTCTGTAAATTTTATCATATAGTGATATAATCCGCCATAATGGTTGTATCATGGAAAGAGAATAAAATGGAAATAAAAAAAACATAAATATATAAATATATCAAATTTACAAATTGTATAAAGAATACCACCAAACCAAAATTAGGTGTTAAAGATAAATCTCTTTGTAAACAAACAAAAGATGCAACTACAAAAACTCTTGCTTTCAAACAAGTTTACGTTAATCTAGGTTGTCATTGATGTCAATATGACAGTGTTTGTGATGGAAAATTCTTGTGACGTGTGATTTCCCATTGATGCCCATTGATCATAATACTGCTCATGGAGGATCCAAGGATTGAATACAGATGTAATAGAAATAGTGGAACCTAGGAGGAAAGATATCGGAAACCATCAGAAGAGAAAGAGAAAGAGTAAAGAGGAGAAGCCATCGTGAAGCCAAAGAGTAAGATGAAGAGTTTATCGAAAGCCATCAAAGAAGAAAGTTATCGGAGCAAGAGAAGCAGGTTATCGCATATGCCCAAGGGTAAGTGCTATCGGAAGAACAAATAGGAACATTACGTCAGAGGAGTAGAGCTATTGGAAGTCAAAGGAAGAGCTATTAGAAGAAGAGCTATCGAAAGTAATCAAAGAGTAGCCAACAGGAATCACAGGAACGAGAAGCCACAAGAAATCCAAGCCAAGAGTAAGAGTCTAAAGGAAGAAAACAACGATACAGGAGGAGTATTGTGGAACTGACGGTCCCATTACAACACGGCCTAATTAATATCGCATCCGTCGTATCGGAACCTTCGTGTCGCAAGTTATGAAGGCTTGTCACATTAAAACTCCGATTGCGATATAATATGCAGACCCAATCATGTATGGTAACAGCCCTAATGTAATATCGCATCCCCCTATTGGAACTTTCATATCACAAGTTATAAAGGGATGTCACATTAAAAACTGTGATTGCGATATTATTGCGAACCCGACAGCTCCATAGAATATACCTTTATGTAATATTGCATCCATGTATCGGGGAAGTTACGCAAATCATAAGGGTTGTCACCGCCGGATCATCGACTGCGATAAGACTTGTGAACCTGACTGCTGATTGCGATAAGTCTTGTGAACTTGACCACCGATTGCGATATTAGTTGTGGACCTGACGGATCTATTAACGATGGTTTAATATTATATCACGTTCGTTTCATCGGCAATGTGAATATCAGTGATGTTAAGAGTTGTGATTATAGACCTTCGAAAGTTGTGATTGCAATTGATGACATAGATGTGGGACCTCCTTGGGTACGGTCTCTCCTATGAAATCCTCCGCAAATAAAACAAGTTTATGAGTAATTGGATGAATATCCATAAGTCGGTCTCTCCTTCCAAATGAATGTGTCTTTTGAGTATTGGTGAACATCGTATAAAAACGAGTTAAAACGCTTCAATTCTAAGAATCTATCTCGGGCATAAAACTAAAGCATAAAGAAGTTCACAACTCGTGAACTTGAAGAGACAGAGGAAGGCGAAGATCGAGAAGTCGAAGGTCGAGAAGCCAAAGGTCTAGCAGAAGAAGACTGGGTTATTCATTAAAAGGATCAGACCTATGATGAATCTGTTAAAGCACAACCCACGATCTGTTACAAGGACTGCATAGATAGGATTGTTTCTAATTGAACGCACAACGTGAAGCCGTGACATTCACACCTCTGAAGTACTCCTGAAGCAGTTACCACGACAGTTAGAACAGAGGGTTGAAACAGAGAATTGTTTGTGTACAGAACTTAGTACAGTTCATTGTAGACACATTGAAGTTGTGTGAAGACTATTGTAGATCATGATGGCTATTTGAAATCATCATGAGGTAACTTTGCAGACTCTGTTTGGGCAATATGAAGAATTGTGAAGACTCCTTCATATGAAGACAAGTTGTCATTGATGTAGCAGTGAAGTTGTAGATTGACAGAACACAGTGAAGAAGATTTTGAGAGCAGTGTAATACAATCAAAACATTTCTTGACAAAGCAAAACTATAGGGTCGGAGCCCTTGGGGTTGGTGCCTCAAAATTGGAAGGATTGGTGTCCTTGGAGTTGGTGCTCCTAAATCCAAGGTTGGAGCCTTGACAAGATAGGGTCGGAGCCCTTGGGGTTGGTGTCTCAGAATTGGAAGGATTAGTGTCCTTGGAGTTGGTGCTCCTAAATCCAAGGTTGGAGCCTTGATAAGATAGGGTCAGAGCCCTTGGGGTTGGTGCCTCAGAATTGGAGGGATTGGTGTCCTTGGAGCTGGTGCTCCTAAATCCAAGGTTGGTGCCTTGACAAGACAGGGTTGGTGCCCTAGAGGTTGGAGCCTCACAAAAAGTCCAAGTTGGTGCTTGGCAACAGGTTGGAGCCCTATATATATTGTACCTGATTTATTGTAAAGATTATATTAATAAAAGCATTTATTCCTATTGTTCATTTTGTGTTATAAATATAAATGATTTAACTGGTAAAAATAAAAATTGAAAAGGAATATTGATTCAACCCCCCCTCTCAGTATTTCCAATAGTTTACACTTTGTATTTGACAACAATTTATGAATTTTCAATATTGTAAAGGTATACCACTTCCATCACCCCCCTTCTTTTTGATAGCTTACATTTAGGAGCTTCAATCACCTACACTAATGGATAGGCCTTACCACCACAATCTGAAGGAATCCCAACACTACCCATCCACACATCTTACATTCAAGGTGTTTCAGTGTTGTCGTTGCGACAAATACCCTCCAAAATTTTGCCTAAACTTGAGTTTTGGAGCCTCCTTGTGATCTTACGACCTGTCATTCCAATTTGATCATAGTCGCTTCATGGTTGGTTAATGTCTTACTAAATGTTCAAGTCTTCTTATGAGATTCTAACTATTGAAGTCACTTTCTCACACATGCTTAGATTTTAATGCATTTACAAGTGCACTTGTTTCTAGTAAGCCTAGCAGCCAATATCTACCCTTGAAAATAGTGCTTGCACAATCTCTGGAAATAGTGTTTGTGCAGTCGTTATTAACAGTGATTGTGCAGTCCTTAGTAATAGTGAATGTGTAGTTTTGGTGATAGGCAATGTGTAACTTTTAGACATTACACAATCCCTAATGAAAATGCTTGCGCAATCCATGTGGGCAGTCAGTGTGCAATCCCAGTTGATAGTCTCTCTCACTTAGTTGCAAGTGTATTATCATCGCAGTGAATTTTCCCAACCATCGCTTTTGTGTGCTTTTGCTTTCATAAGTGTGGCTTTCACTTCCACGAATATCGTTTTTGCTTGTTTTCACTTTCACAAGTGTCTCTTTTTCTTTCTTTAGCTCTTGCATGTGTCACTTCCACTTTCTTTAGTTTTTGCAAGTGTTGTTTTCACTTATCTTTACTGTCATAAGTGTCGCTTTTGATTGTTTTCACTCCCGCATGTGTTGCACTTTAGTGCCCCACTAGAGGTAGCCCTAGCACACACTTCTACATTAGTTGATCATATATATCATAAGAATATGTGCTAGACACTTTCCCACATCTTAGCACACTTTCTGGTTGTATTCGACACTTGTGTCGTAACTTGTATTCTAAGTGTCACAAAGATACGTTTCAATTATCGCAATTGGAAATAAGTGTCACTCTACTGTCGTTTCAAGGTATGCAAGTGGATTTTGAGTAAGGTGTGTTCTATTGGCTTGTGTTTGATGGTATACATATGTGTGATTCAGTATTGGAACTTGTTTACATCATGTTTTCTCCCTTGTTCCATTGATTCAACACTTAGCCAATTTTGGAGTTCATCCCTATCCTCACATCTTGTACAACTCACGAGCATACTTAATCTTCCAAGAAAGTGATGAGTATTCTACACACTCCTAAGTATCAGTGATGAAATCATTACCTCTCGGACCTGTGCACTCTACTCATCTTAAGGACAACCTCCTCCACCCGCACATTGAAAAACCTTGGAGTCAAGACCATCAATTTGGTTGCTTAGCCTTGCTAATTACGTAATTCATGGTTCCTCCTACCCTAGATTGTACATTACACATTTGCAATGGATAGTGGGACCATCCTTGTGTCACTATCATGCCCAACTACGCAATCCTCTAAGCTTCCTCTTCAACTACTATGCATTGCGTAGTTACAGAGCCCTAATCTGCCTCCATGTCTCTCTAACTTGCTCAACCACACAATCTCTTCATTTAGTGGGCCTCCTACTATGCATTGCGCAGTTCTAGTGGGAAGTAGGTCACTGCAACCCTCAACTGTGAAAACCTTGGAATATGCCCCTCAATCACTACACATTGCATAGTTACAATGGCTAATCTTGTCCCTCTTGTTGACTGAAACCCCTCACTGTGCAGTACCTTGTCCTATCTTGCCTCCTACTATGCATTGCGTAGTTCCAATGGACAATGAGGTCATCCCTCAACCCCTATAATTCTCAACTATACAATCTTTTCCTCCTCTTCCTTGAGCACTATGCATCCTCAGTCAGCAAGCTCATCACCTTGTCTCCTAGACTTCCCCACCGTGCAAATCCTTGATAAGCCTTCCTTAGTTGTGCATTACATAGTTCTAGAGGATAGTGTGCTCATCCTCAACTGCGCAATTCTTAGCTTCTTTCTCTCAAAACCCTTACATCACTACAAGAAAAAATGTCATTGGTGAGGGTCATGTCTGAGACAGACCTTTAAGATCCGTCACCAATGTCGCATATGGTGACGGTCTTTAAAAAAGCGTTGTTGTAAATGTATATAGTGATGGTCCTTTAAGGTTTGTTACCAAAGCCATTTTCAATGACACTTTTGGTGAGGATCGTTAAATGCCCGTCACTAATTCTATCTTTGGTGACACTTTTGGTGAGGGTCGTTAAAGGCCCATCACTAATTCTCTCTTTGGTGACACTTCTAGTGACGATATTTTATTGACCGTCACCAATGCTCTTTTTGGTTACTTTTGGTGACAGTCAAAAAATGTTCGTCATCTTTGATCATTCCAATGAGTTTTTGATGATGCTTCATGCTTGTGATGCATATGGTGACGATCTTTAAAATAACATTGTTGTAAGTTTATATAGTGATGTTCCTTTAAGTTTTGTCACCAAAGCCATTTTCAATGACACTTTTGGTGAAGGCTGTTAAAGGCTTGTCACTAATTCTCTCTTTGGTGACACTTTTGGTAAGGGTCGTGCTTTTGGTGAGGGTAATTAAAAGCCCATCACAAATTCTCTCTTTGGTGACACTTCTAGTGACGATCTTTTATTGACCCTCACCAATGCTCTTTTTGGTTACTTTTGATGACGGTCAAAAAATGTTCATCATCATTGATCATTCCAATGAGTTTTTTATGACGCTATGTACATGTTACTATATTTTTTTTAAAAAGATAACGATTTAGAACCATTGTTGTGGAGTCTTTTTCATTATGTGTCCAAGGTCATAGTGGTTATAGTCAGTGAATTTGTTAATAAGTAATTAGTGTGTATCATTTCCCTCAAGTCATAAGAATATAGTTTTCCTATGAGTCAACACATGATTCATCTCTATTAGGTTTATTATCTAGCAAATTTATTTTAAATAAAGTTCCACTAGTGTGTGTAGGAACTATATTATTTAATACATAATCAAGCTCTGTCGATTCTATTAATGAGAGAGACCTAACACTCCTCAACACTCATGGTACACCTTAACATGCTTTGAAACAGTACACTAACATTCCTTGGTACCTCGCATGTCTTGGAACATATTTGTACCTGGAACATCTTTGTACCTAGAACATATTGCCATGAGTAGGACGCCCAAGCACATGTTGGCATGCCCTAGCATAGCATAGCACTCCCCTATCATGTTTTGGCATGCCCTATAGTCCCTAGCATGCCTTGGAACACCTTGGCATAATATTGCATTGACAAACATTAACACTTGGCACACATTGGCACTTGGCATGTATTGGAACATATTATTAGTGTGCCTAGCATGCCCTTTTTGAAAAAGATAACGTCCCGACTTATTAACTCTCTTATGTGTTCATTTCCTTACATTTTAGCTTGGTTATTCCTTTTGTTGCATTGAAACTCCTTGACGCATATTGGCATACTCTAGCGCTTCTTGACATGCCTTGATATTCCCTGGCATGCCTTACCTATGCTTAGCATACCTTGTCACTTCCTCCTTGGCATGACAACTAGCACTCATTGACACTCCCCAACACACCTTCATATTCATTCACTTCCATGCATTTGACCTAGTGCTCCCTTATGTTTTCCTAGTACTTCCTAACACTCCTCAACATGCATTGGCACTCTCTAGCACACCTTAGCACTCTTCGATATGCTCTGCCACTTCATAGCATGCATCACACTCCCTGGTGCACATTGGCACTTGGCACGTGTTGGCACTTGGCAAGTCTTAACATGTTTGGCATGCGTTGGAATGGTTTAATATTAAAGTTATTTGAGATCAATTATTGGAAACTAGATGAGAAGAAACAAAGGAATATTTGGCACTTAGAATGCATTGACACTTGGCACTTGGCACCTAGTGTTGGTGTGCCTAGCATGCCCCTCATGGAAAAGGTAAATTAATGACTTGTTAACCCTATTATGTGCTCATTTCCTTGTAGTCTAACTTGTTCCTCCCTTTTGTTGCCTTGACAGTCCCTGACATACATTGTCACTCTTGTACATCTTGGCATGCCTTAGCACTTGGCACATCTTATCTTGTTTGACATGTCTTCTGATGCAGCCTAAGCCGCAACTACCCACAGTATGCATATAAAATGCATGTCATATACATGTCCCAGGAATTTTACAATTCCATACTTAGTAAAACCTTCACAAATCAAGGTTTAAGGCTCCTTAGTTAAACTCTATGCCGAAACATTTCATCTAACTATCCCAAGTTTAGACTTTAGCTTATTTTTATTCACCCACGGCTCATCAACCATACCATAGTCTTTGGACTTTGGTTAAAAACCCGACCATCGTCTATAATACATTAATTCCACTTTATTTCTATTATAATTCCCATATAATAGAAATATTTCATAACCACACTTAACCTTACCTTTTCGCGCTTCCACAAATCTTTGCACATTTACTGATGCTCTCTTTATCGCATTAAATCTCCACCGTAGATCTGCTTCGTTCGATCCAACGACTGTCGCGTCGTCCACTCGCCAACTAGCCCGAACAATCTCTACCGTAGATTTGCCCCTGCTTGATCTAACGGATTTCGCGCAATCTCGCGCTCCAACTAGCATGACGGGTAATACTCCGAAATCACGCAAGAAAAATTGTTTTTCGTGCTACGTGTTAACTGCTAAAGTTAATCGCGTAGAATTTAGAAATACAACTTCCTACCTTTAGGGCGCGCGAGATACCACTTCCCGTCTTTGGAAACCGCCCACGTGCTTAAATCAAAACCTTTAAGAAACTCAATTTAATAAAGGGTTGGCGCTTGATCTCCCCATTCCTCTTCCGTCATTATTAACCATCAATCTGACCCATATGACGATTTTCGTTGTGCTGTTCAATAGAATCCAATTTTGATTAAACACCTCTCCTCTATTGATCTGTTCTGAAATCCAACAATTTCTGTGTAATATTCCGTTCGTTTGGTTCTTACTATGTAATAGCCCATTCGCTTCTTTGACTGTGTATTTATTCTCGCCTTACAGTCTTTAACAATTCTAATTCTGATCTTCAACTTTGTTACTTCATCCCATCGCACCTTTACGCTTCCGCTGTGTAACTCCTTAGGTTTTAAGAACCTTACAATATACTTTCACTATAACATTAGAGGTTTTCTCCCATACTGTCTGTGTGTAAACTCGTAACATCTCTCTGCACTTCTTCTCTTGTTCTGCTCACCTACAAACCTATGTTACGTAGGATTACTTCTAATCCACACACAATTTATAATTCAATTACTCAACTCACACTTGCACAATTCAAAATTAAATCCTCTGTATATATATAAACAAATAATTACATAATGAGTTTTTCTTTGGCCTGATATTCTAATCAGTGGCCTTTTCCTTTCCTGCCCGCAGGTTTACAGTCACCCTATCTAATCTCTAAACTCTAATTCACACTCTAACTAACTACTCTCTCTATGCCTTTTAGGCTTACATTTATACAAAAGGTTCTGTAACCCATTTCTGGTTTAGATCCTTAATCTGCTCATCAAGTCCTAAAATCTCTCAATGATCCCTTGAGGATCTCAACAACTCAACTAAATCCTAAGGATTCTCTTTAATCCCCAAAATCATGAAACCAATTCTTAATCTAAGCTTTTACAATTAATTTTCAAACCTCTCAATCTCTCAATTAACCTAATTCTCTCATGTTCTCCAACATTTGAGAACATTTACAAATATGCCTCACAATACTTAATTAATCCCTATTATAGCTTCTCTCATTAAAATCACTCAAAACCTTAACAATCAAATTAATTTGACACATAAGAATCCAACATCCTTGAAAACACAAGACCTCCTATGTCTCCTAAAATACAATGATATTTCTGAGCCGAATGCTCCTACATCAGACTCCCAAGGTTTAAAACATTCATGATTTCCTGATCATGTGTTCCCATATGTTGATAGAAAATCTCCAAGGTCCCAAACTTTAGTTTGTAGTTGTTTGAATGCTTTGTTCCTTTGTTGTTGTTGTATGTTTGTTGTCTTTTGTTTCATCTTCCTCTCCTTGTCAATCAGTTTCAAATTCTGACTGATCACTCTTCCTGTTGCTGTCAATCTCCTCCATCTAGACTGCTTCATCATTAACTGCCATAATTCTTCAATCTCTATCTCCAGCACATCCTTGAGTTGGTACATACTCTGCCATTTATTGTTGTACTCTGTCCACTCATCTTCAAACTGTTGTTCATTATATTCTCTTTGAAGTTGTCGGATTCTTACTACCACCCTTTCATCCTTATCCTCCTGTGACTTTCCAAACAACCTCTGTTCAATATCTGTAAATTCATTTTCAAAAAATAAATTGTCCTCCAATTCCCCTTGTACTTGATTCCTCTCAAATACATCACTATGTTGTTCATCAATTCCAACATATTTTCCTTCCTCTTCCATCTTTACTTGGCTGCTCATATGTGCCAAATTTTCTCCAGCATCTGCAACAAAACCTGCACTCACAAAACAATTATTAAAATGAAAAACATAAGGCCTCAATGCCTCTTCTTTTTTTGGCAACATTTCAGTATGTTGCTCTGATTTTTCCTTCTCTATCAGCACATCAGTATGCTAATCCAACCTCTCTAAAGAATTCTCCAAAGGACTCTCGAGACTGTTAGCAAATCTCTCTTCCACACCATCTGCTTCAATGATATATTTTTGCTCTTGTCCACTGTAGTGAACTCCTTCTTCTGCAATCACACTGTCATACTCTGAGTTTTCCAACAAATACTACAGTAATTCAATTTCTCTGTGACACTTCATAGGTATTTCATCATCACTTATAATTCCTGCATTTGTACACAATTTATCAGTTTGAAAATTACAAGGCTCAACAGTGTCAACTGTTGCTTCACATATCAGCTCTTCAAACTGGCTTTCATCTCCTCCTTTCACAAGAAATTTTTCCTGTGTTATAACAGCTTCAAACATCAATGTATTACTAAATTCTTTATGTTGCAATAATTCACTGTTTTTATCATTCAAGAGACATTCTCTATCATTATTTACTTCAGAATATTTATCTTCTGAAAGATACTCTTCCATACTTTTGACAGCTTCAAAAGATTGTTCATCCTCTGCAAAACCCGTAATCACATCAAAATTATTAGATTCAAATATACAAGGTTTCATATCCTCCTGTTGATCCGAATTTGCCCAACAATTTAGAAAATCATCAATAATTCCTTCTTCAACAAAGTAAACTTCTTGATGTCTTGAATTCACACAATGGTTCATAAGATCTTTCACAGATCTCCAGTCTTCATCTTCACCCAGAACTTCACCTTGTTCTGCTTCACAAATGGAAACTTCCATTTCCAACTCAGCTTCTCTGAGTTTTTCCACCAGCCACTTCACTTGCCTCTGTTGTAGCCTTCTCTGTAACTTTAGACCACTTCATTGCCTTTTTCCTCAAGACCCGACCTTGTCTTTGGTTTTCCTCTAGTATCATCCTTAATACATCGAGTTATTCTTTTAACTCCACAATCTCTTTGTCAAGCTCCTCTTGACTCATTCTCTTGCCATTTGCTTTGGCATCCTCCTTCTTCACTTTTCTTCTATTGTGGTCTTCCTCAGAACCTCTGTTATCTTTGTTATGACTATCAGTAGTCATCTTCTTCTCTATCTTCATGAGTTCTTCACTCACTTACTATGAGTTGTATTAAAGCCTCTGCAACAACAAGTCCTCCTTGTTGCCACTTACCTCATCAAGCTATCCTCTATACTTGGTATTTTGGCAAGCACTTGGTTCTCTATTCTCTCGAACCTTTTTGAGCACTTCTCTCTGCTCCTTCTAGGCTTCAACTCATCTGCATCTTTTAAAACACAATTGTCTTTTTGTATTTCAATCACAAATGAAATACTAGGTTTTGCCACCTCTTCTTTCACTCGGAAATTCTTACCAGCTTCCTTCATCCCTTAGTAATTCTACCCACATCCTCTGTGGAATTTCCTTTATGATCTTTCCGTGAGCTGGAACAAAACCTCTACAGTAACAAGTCCTCCTTGCTACACGATTCCTCACGAAGCTTCTCTCCTCTGAGCATAGTCTTTCGGTATCTTTTTGGTTCTTTCCTCTGGAACCAATTGAGCACTCCTTGCTCTAGATTGCTGCAATCTTCTCACCTTTCTCTGCCACTACCTGTGTGAAAATATAAAGACCACAAACTCTCCAATCTTCAAACCAAATTAAAATAAGAACACATCATCTCACCTTCAAGACCTCTGCATGATCTTGTTCTACCATTCACCTGCACTTTGAATGGATTGTTCTCTGTTTCCTTTGCATCTGCAAATTTTGCTACACTTTATCTCTGTGTGCCTACTGTTTGTTAGATTCAAAATCTGATCTCCTTTTGCATACCTTCAAAACATAACTCTGTTCTAAGTTTTCTCAAAGAATTCTTATACACAGAATTTCTTTATTCAGCTCAGATACCAAAATGATGCAGCCTAAGCCGCAACTACCCACAGTATGCATATAAAATGCATGTCATACATGTCCCAAGAATTTTACAATTCCATACTTAGTAAAACCTTCACAAATCAAGGTTTAAGGCTCCTTAGTTAAACTCCATGCGGAAACATTTCATCTAACTATCCCAAGTTTAGACTTTAGCTTATTTTTATTCACCTACAACTCATCAACCATACCATAGTCTTTGGACTTTGGTTAAAAACCCAACCATCGTCCATAATACATTAATTCCGCTTTATATCTATTATAATTCCCATATAATAGAAATATTTCATAACCACACTTAACCTTACCTTTCCACCCTTCCACAAACCTTTGCACATTTACCGATGCTCTCTTTATCGCATTAAATCTCCACCGTAGATCTGCCTCGTTCGATCCAACGACTATCGCGTCGTCTGTTCGCCAACTATCCCGGACAATCTCTACCGTAGATCTGCTCCTGCTTGATCTAACAGATATCGCGCAATCTCACGCTCCAACTAGCACGACGGTTAATACTCCGAAAGCACGTGAGAAAAGTTGTTTTCCCATGCTACGTGTCAACCGCTAAGGTTAATCGCGTAGAATTTAGAAATACAGCTTCCCACCTTTAGGGCACGCGAGATACCACTTCCTATCTTTGGAAACTTCCCACGTGCTTAAATCAAAACCTTTAAGAAACTAGTTTTAATAAAGGGTTAACACTTGATCTCCCCATTCCTCTTCCGTCATTATTATCTGTCGATCTAGCCAATCTGATGGTTTCCGTTGTGTTGTTCAATTGACTCCAGTTTCGATTGAACACCTCTCCTCCGTTGATCTATTTTGAAATCCAACGGTTTTGTGCACTATTACGTTTGTTTTCTTCTTACTGTGTAATATCCCATTTGCTTCTCTGACTGTGTATTTATTCTCGCCTTACAGTGTTCAACGGTTCTGATTTCGATCTTCAGCGTCGTTACTTCATCCCTTTGCACCTTTACACTTCCGCTGCGTAACTCCTTAGGTTTTAAGAACCTTACAGTATACCTTCACTGTAACATTAAAGGTTTTCTCCCATACTATCTGTGTGTAAACTCGTAACACCTCTCTGCACTTCTTCTCTCGTTCTGCTCACCTGCAAACCTATGTTATGCAGAATTACTTCTAATCCACACACAATTTATAATTCAATTACTCAATCCACACTTGCACAATTCAGAATTAAATCCTTTGTATATATATAAACAAATAATTACATAATGAGTCTTTCTTTGGCCTGATATTCTAATCAGTGGCCTTTTTCTTTCCTGCCCATAGGCTTATAGCCACCCTATCTAATATCTGAACTCTAATTCACACTCTAACTAACTACTCTCTCTATGCCTTTTAGGCTTACATTTATACAAAAGGTTTTATAACCCATTTTTGGTTCAGATCCTTAATCTGCTCATTAAGTCCTAAAATCTCTCAATGATCCCTTGGGGATCTCAACAACTCAACTAAATCCTAAGGATTCTCTTTAATCCCCAAAATCATGAAACCAATTCCTAATCTAAGCTTTTACAATTAATTTCCAAACCTCTCAATTTCTCAACTATCTTAATTGTCTCATGTTCTCCAACATTCGAGAACATTTACAAATATGCCTCACAATACTTAATTAATTCCTATTCTAGTTTCTCTCATTAAAATCACTCAAAACCTTAATAATTACATTAATTTGACACATAGGAATCCAACTTCCTTGAAACCACAAGACCCCCTATGTCTACTAAAATACAATGATATTTATGAGCCGAATGCTCCTGCATCATCTTCGTACTATCTGCCACATGTTAGCATGCCCTAGAATTCCCTAGCACACCTTGGCAGTCATGACCTTACAACTAGCATTACATTTTTCCATGACTTGGGAACCTTACATTCACTAGACCACCTTGGCACTCCCTAGTTGTCATGCCCTCTGTTATATTCCACAATGTCCCAGGCTGATGAGGAGAACGACGGAGTTAACCACAGACCAAGCTTTTAGTTTGGTAGCTAGCCCTACCAAACCAGAGAGGGCTCTTTCTATGAAATCATAGTGAAGAGATGACTAGAATGTAAAGTATTTTAGGCTAGATAGCTAGGCTCAGGTGGGTTTTGGAAAATTTAGGGTTTTGTTGCTAGATAAAGGAGAAAAACCAGGTAGTTAAGTCAGGGGATCAAAGGGTTACAACAACAAAGATATAAAGGAGCAAGGTAGCATTACTTTTGTAATGGATCTTAGGGTTTGTCGGTGTAGTGTAGTGTTTAGAAGGAAAAGGTCTTAATGAGCATGAAACATGAATTCATTATGCAAGAAAGAAAGTAGCACATAATGATTTTTCCATCATAACAAAGCTTTATGCTAAGAATTATGTTTATAAACTGTAAGGAAAACCATTCAAGAATTGACGAATGGAAAGATAAGATGAATATCTTTCATATAAAACGATAACGGAGAAAAAACAACATCACAAACTTATTGCACATGAATTCCTAGATAATAGCTGCAAATTGTGTCCTTTGATTTCCAGAAAATGTCCAAGGACAAGCTACAATAGTTCTCTACTTTGAAATCCAACCCGTTGTATCACTGAGCAACTGGTACATAAATACCAAAACAACATCTCCGCACTCTCAGGGGTCGAATCCATGACTCTAGGCACTGTTCCATGAGGTGTTCTAACCAAACCCTAATATCTAGGGAAGTTAAAAACAACTTCTACAATTAACTTTGACTCCAACCAATCTCATAAATGAGGTCAAATTTACATCAAAACAACTTATAAATACTAACCACCCATTATTAACATTTACTTTTACCCCTCACATTCATCTACTTCACCCTTTTGACTTTTACCAAAGACTAGGAATTACAAAAAATTACACAGTGAAAATTTTACAAAAATCTCAGAAATTTCCAGGTGTGCAACGAGTTGTTGGACACCATTTTTTAGTGCCTTTCTAAAGTCCAAATTGAGATCTGAAGCCTGTTCTAGAAATCTGGGAGAGTTTAGATTTCTTTAGATTACTTTTGCACTCAAAAGGACCCATTTTTGGCTGAGATATGGCCATTCACCCAAGGTGTCTCTAGGTGCGCAACGAAATCGAAAAGGAGGGGCAAAAAGGTGATTTTTGGCTTCTTTTTTGCAAATTTCTCAAAAGTTGAGCACCAGACTAGGAAATTGGGAAAATGGGTTTTGAGAGGGGGTCATAAGCTTTCCAAAAATGCTGATTTTCCATCATTTGGAGCCCTAGGAAAAAGTGCAGCGTGAGCTCGTTGTGCTCCCAGACAGAAAATTGCCAAAAAATTGCAAGTATGCACTAGTCTGCAACAAAACACAAAATTGTCTTCAAATCCTCCCAAAATTTGTCCAGAGATGCCTGATGAGGTATGTTATGCAATCATGGATGCATCAACAAGCAAATCTAACTTACCCTTCTCCTCTTCATTGATTAGGGTTTCCGTGAGTTTTTCCTTCCACTGCTTGATTTTGACCTTGGCAACTTGATTCCTTGTGTAATAATGGATGGCCATTTTCTTTTGCAACTTGTTATCCTCATTGGCCTTGTCAAGGAGCTTCTCAAGGTGGCAATTGACTTTGTCAAGCCAAAAATCCATGTCCTCATTTATTTCCATGGCAATCCTATCTTCAAAGGTCAATTCTTCCATTGGTGGCTTTTGTTCTCTTTCCCTCTGAAGTGCCTTCCTAAGACCCATTGTCCTTGGTCTCTTCCTTGCCACATGTCCTTCATGCTGCTCAATGTCCTCATGGTCCACCAATTCCTTGCCTTTCATCTCTTGTTTCTTGGCTTTGAATTGTTCTTTCTCCATGACTAGTTGTTTTGCCTTAAGCTCGTTGTTTTGTTGCTTAAGGAATGAAATGATGAATTTGGCCCTTTCCAAATTGTCCTTGAGCTCCATGATTTGAGAATCTTTCTCTTTGATGACTTGTTGCAACGTTTGATGCTCATCATGTGCCTCCAATTCAACTAGGTCAAATCCCTGCTCAATGGGCTCCTCATCATGCAAGGAAGCCTCATGATGTGATGGTGAACCTTGTTCTGTTGATGTAGTAGGCTTGGCCCCTACTTAATTTGAGGAGCAAACACATGCCTTCTACCTCTCTGATATGTCTTGGTCACCTCAAGCCTAGGTGCCTTGGAAAACTCATCATGTTTGCTTGATGACCCCACCTCCATGGGATGTACTAACATGGTTTGGTGCTGGCTTGGTGAAGTGGTTATATGCGTTTTCAAGGCTGCCTCAATGAAGGTGTCCCATGTCATGTTCTTCTTTGTCAACTGATGGAGTACTATAACCTTTATTATGCTATGGTGAAAGAGGCTGGGATAATGCACTTTTCCTTTCAATTGCACCCTTTCAGACATTTTGTTTAGGCTCCTATACAAGTAGCTGGAAAAATTTAGAGACTTGGTAGCTGTAAAGTGCATGAGCAGTCTTATGTGGTATTGATATAGCCTGGAAAATCTGCCCTCACATGTGAAGAACTTCATGACAGCCTTCATCAATGGTGCATATCTCTCCAACAAGTATCTGAATGGGAAAACATGTGAGTGAGCTCCTTTGTATTGTGATTTCAAGTAGGGTTTATACTCTTCTAGGTCTAGGTTCATGCCTTTGAACCAGTTTTCACCATGGTTTGGTATGCATGTAGCTTGAGAGATGGCATCCATTGAAAACATGAAATTAGTCCCTGCAATGGTGATCTTGTCTTCCTTCAAGGTGAGGGAAAATATACCTGTGAGATGCTCATGGTAACCCACTTCCTACACTCTTTAACAAAACCCTAAATAATTGACATCTTCAAAGAATTTCATGAACAATGGGGAGGAGGTGATTTCATTGCAATTAGAGGGCTCAAACTTCAGTATCTTTCCCTCCTTGTTGTACTTCCTCTTCTCTGATGGTGATGAGTCAGGCTCCATACTTCAAACCCTAGGTGAAAGGCAAGAAAAAATAGTGAAATTTGCTATTGTGAGGGAATGAGGTGGTATGATGGACTTAGGAGTTGCCTAAATTTGTAAGAAAATTTAGGAGGGTAGGGGATGATGTCAGTGAGTAGGGGAAAAAGGAATTTTGGGGAATGAGTGAGGGGAGGAGGCGAAAAAGGCAAAAACACATGCCTATCCTAGAAAGAGATAGGGTAGATTAAGGTTTAGAGAAAAATGATAGAAAATGAGGGGATAAGGCTTTGTGATGGATGGAAATGGTGTATTAACTGCAAAAAAAGGTGTAGGGACAAGGAATCTAGGGTTTAGGGCAACAACTCATCATTTGAGGATCAAAACCATGAAAATCATGTAAACCCTAGACGAAGAAGTATTTTAGCATTTTCTTGACATATGAGGCAAAGGAGGGCATGAAAATGATTAAACTTACTTGTTATAGAGCCTGGAGGATGAAATCACTGAAAAGGAGCTTTGAAAAATGAATTTTTGTGGTCAAACAACAATTTTGGACAACTTGCCCAGTGCGCAGCATGCTGTCCAGGTGTGCAACGAAGGCTCTCTGTGCATAACGATAGTCAATTTTTGCCAATGAGGGCTATGGAACCACAATTTTTTGCAAAGGAGAGGGGGAGCTTGATGCTAGGATGGTAGACAAGTGAAAATGAGTGTGAATGAGCTCCTCCACGTGCTTTTATATTTTGCTTTTGGTGTATAAGTGATTAATGAGGTAGGATGACCCACCTCACCAATTCACTTTCTTTTTGAGTTTTGTAGCCTTAGGACCTCTTCTTTTAACTTTAGAACCTTAGGAACATTATTACATCTAAAAACATAAATTACATTTGAAAACAAGTGTTATTGAACAAATTCACCTATTGTTACTCCTCATTTGCAGGATTTATACATGAAATGACTGATTTTGTGACTTTAACCCTAATGACCTAATGGTGACACTGAGTTGAATGGAGACCATGATGATGTGACTGAAATGATATTAATGATGTTTTCATGATGGTAGACTCAACAGAGTGACGAAAGTGACCGACATATGAAATTCTTGAGAGAGTGGAAATGGCCCTAGACACACTAGCAAGTGACCAAATTTTTATTTGAAGACTCACTGAAATGACAAAAAATTGACTTGACACTGTAACAACACCTTGTAAGAGCATATTTGATCACTGGTGACAGGATGAACTGACTGACACTAACACCCTCACATATAACCTTATTTTTTTTTGCGACTTGGGAACCCAACCAATTCATTAGCAAAACAATATTGTGCCCAACCCAAAGTCTCCCTTTCTTTGAAATTGCTTTGTCCACGCCTTATCACAACCATAGGCTTACCTCCTACAAGTCTTATTCTGAACTTCTCCTAAAAAACTTCATCCTTGGGACACCTGGAATTCACTGACACTCCTTGGCACACACTCTTATTTGTTCATTTCCAAGCATTTTGACCTAGTTATCCCTTGTGTTCCCCTGACTCTCCCTAACACTCCTCACCATCCATTGACACTGTCTGCCATGTGTTAGCACACCTTTTCATTCCTTGGTATGCCATGGCACTCCTTAGCTATCATGCCAAATGATAAGTGTTTTGATTTAAGATAAGATTATCTAGTCCCACTAATGGATTCTTTTCATCATAGTTTTAAGAATGAGAAGAGGTTTGCACTACGAACCTTAGCTAGTAGGAAGGAATTCTTGGTTGAATCTAATCAACTAGTAGTGGTAACATCATCCCAATTGGCTAATGCTATATGTTGTATGAACTTGTTTGCACCCCTTGTTGGTGCTTAGCTTCTTTTATGCCATAGCAGCTTATTGTTGTCCCTTAATGGAAGACGAGTAAAACGTAGATATCGGGCAAGCTCTATCTCTTCCTATCACAAAAGGTTAGAGCAACATCCACACACACATAGGAGGAGTACACTCATCCCTAACATATATGGTATGGGTTTCTTATGCCTAGGCCAAGGAGATACTTATCAGCGATGTAAATTGGCTTTGATGTGGAGACTATGAAAAAGAATAATATCATATGGCACATTAGACACACTGAACAGGTTTGAAACCCTCCTCTTACATAGATACACACCTTAACACAGGGTGAAACCCTCATAAATCAATAGGACACCCTTAATGGCTTTGACAAGCCTCCGACCTCCCTCCATATAACACTTGACGGGTTGAAACCCTACAGCTGGAAGTAAGGAAGGAAGGATGGGTTCGCATTTTGGTTTCCAACCATCATAGTTGGATGGGGAAAGTTCAATGTCTTGATGCAAGTTTCGTCGAGCCTCTCAATCGAAGGCATCCTATCACTATTATGGAAACCCCTGAAAATGCAAGTTTTCCCATTTGATATCGCCAATGTGGGATTTCCTCATTGAACTGCTCAAAATTAAGTTTTGACACTATGACAAAATGTGAAATGAGAGGGATCTATTGGAGTAACTATCATGCTAACTATTTACAAGGAAGGAGGGGTTCGCATAACGGACCATAACAGTAGGCAGGAAGGAATTGGTGTTTGCATAGCTCTCAACCATAACTGCTCTCATGGTGGTGCCCTTTCATGGTGGATAGTTCAGTTTAACCACCTCATCAACTATGCGGTTACTAAAAGCCTCTCCTATTTGTTTTGTTGAACCTCACTAACTTCATGGGGAACAACACATTTGGCTATCCAAACAACCATACAAAAAAGCTTCGGCTCGCTCGACCTCAAAGAAAGCCAAGGGGATATGGCTCACTTACGACCTAACACTTATTGACTTAACACAACTACCTGATAGTGCAAACAAAACACCTATGTGGTTGAACCTCCCCAGTCTCGTCCACGACAATATACATGAAAATTAAGTCCCCCATGGGGATCTCCACGAGCTCATGCAGCAGCCTTACACCTGGGCACATGGGGACCTGAATCCTGAATAGCTCTATTGTTTGCTTAGTGGAACCTCTCCTATTAGCAGTTGTGGAACTGATCTAGAGACACAACCTTCCTTATGGTACAATCAGTTGCCAATGGATATACCGTTTGAGGTGTTGATATTTCGACTCTATCTAGGTCAGTACCTACCACCTCATCCGATTTGGTCGATTAAAACTCATCACCTATTGGTTGAACTTCATCTCTAATTAAAGGAATCATGGAAGGAATTAACATGTTCATAGAAAATAATCTCTACTTTATATCATCCTATTAAGAATGGGATTCCTCTGACCCTGCATAATTTGGGCTTACCTCATCATAGTGCTCACAATGGGGATATGGCCACTTACCCACACAGACTCTCATGTTGCTGGTAACGCCCAATCGATTTACCACGGTTCATTCAACCTTACTTGGTAAGAACCTGAATCCTAAATAGCTCTTCTCGATGATGTGGGAATTTCCTCAGAACAATCAAATTGACATAGTTTAGTCTCCCTTCGTCAGTAACCATGAGAATAGGAGAAAAATTATTTGGATATTTCCCATTATTCCCTTTCCATTAGATAGAATGGTGATGAGATCTGGACCATAGACCTGGTGAAAATAGCAAAAGCTGGAGTTCAGGATGGGGCTTTGGAGATGGATGGACTAACCCAACTAAACTAATTTGTATTAGTTAACTCGGATCAAGGTGCTAAAAAATGGCCTACTTGTAGTATGGGAGGAGGGGGTCTCGGCAACTTACCATACGTATTGGTGTTTTGGAACCTCTTCTTGGTGTTCCCTTATGAGAAGTGTCGAAGCTTAGGCCTACCTGGACACTTGTTGTGGAAAACCTACTCATGGGGGAGATCCCAAGCACTAAGAAAGTTTTGGGGATTTGTCTATCCCAACCAAATGTAACATGGGGAGGACATGGATATTGTGTCCAGTGGGTTACATTCTTGATGACTAGCTAATAAGTAATACAACTAACAATGACTAAAGTGAATGACTAATTTAGTCTAAGAACGAAAATATGACTACCTAACAAGTACTACAATATTATGAACTAGTGGTTTATTTTAATCACTTTAATTTTTTCAACAATCTAAACATAAAAGTGATAGGGGATTTAGAAGTTGTTATAGATTGGCTGAAAGCTTATACTTCCCTAAAAACTTCTTTATTAGATCAATAGATGATTGGAGTTACGAAGCTTATTAGAATCTTCAAGGTTATATCCTTTGATCACATTGATAGGAATTCAATTTAAAGGTTGATAAATTATCCAAAATGGGAGTGGGCTTATAGTTGGGTCACATATATTATAAAGAATACCTACAAGGAGAAATGTTGGTTAATTAGTAGATGACACATTTCCTTTAGTTGAAGACTTAACTTTTCATGCATATTTGCATTTTTTATTATCAAAGCTATATCCATTGAACTTAATATACTAGTTTTTAACTTGGATATCAAGTTATTTATGTAGTTTGAATGTATATTATGAATATAACAATACTAGATTTTTATGAAATTGTTTTGAATCCTATTGAGAGTATCTATTTTACCAAAGTTACATATGTCTTGTATACTATTTTTGCACACACCTATACATATATGCACAAACACAAGAATAAATATATCACGGAAAGACTTAAACCTTAGAAGAAATAATAATACCACTTTTCTTTCATTAACTCAATTAAACATCCAATAAATCCAAACTTACTTAAAATTTTAAATCTCATTTAATATTATTCAAACTTAAAAACTTGTATACATGATTATTGATTCTCAAATGAAAAATCAAATAAGATTTTTCGAGAAGGCTAGGTATCTAATATGTCGAAAAAAGATAAACATCACTAAGCTCTTTCAATGACATAATCTCATCCATGAGATCTATATGTGACTCAACTCACACTTTAAAATTGTGAATTGCCCACTAATATTACTTTAAACCATATAATCTTATCACAAAATTCCTTTTCCTAATGATGAACCACAATTGAGGGATCAAAAAATTGACCTCAATCCCATAAAACATTGTTGTGATTAATCCGGAAAAATTATCATTCATCAGAAGCCCAAATTCAGAAAAATTCCTTCTCATTAACAAAATCATATATAAAACTTTAATTAAAATTAAATTATTTTGAAATTCAACAAAAGCCAAAAACAGTGTTCCACCACCCACAAATCGATTACACAACAATACATCATCTTTGTTTGCGCCAAACACATCAAATTCGCAATGAGAAAAGGAACCATTAATTATGATTCTCATTGAGAACCACTCCCACCTAGGGATGGAATTTGACGTACATTTTTCCCGTCATAGGGCATTTTTCCTGTATTTGACATCTAGCATTTGTGGATGTCTGGTTTTCATGACATGCTTGAAATGGTGTAACCTGTATTTTTTACGTTTCAATTTTTTTTCCAAAATGTCATTACGCCCATTTATTTTCAATTTATTTTCCATCTACCAATTCAATCCCATATGAAAGCCTATAGTCACCTATCTTTATCTGTAGTTTCTGTATATCCCATTAAACATTAAATGAAATCCTATGTCCATGTTACTGCAAGTCGCACTTCATTTACGTTAATCTTGTTGTTGTTGTCTGATACCTAGGATTCCATGGCTTTATGATTTAAGAAAAACACATCACTTCTAATTCCTTTGATGTTTTCATACTTTCTCACATTGTTGTGGTCCTGCAATAAAGGATAGAGATCATATATTAATCTTGAAATTGCAGGCCTCATTCTTCTTTGGCATCTTAGGGTTTCATGCTCAATCTCTCTGCTTATCAATCCCTACAATGAAGGATAGAGATTAGATATTAATCTTGAAATTGCAGGCCTCATTCTTCTTTGGCATCTTAGGGTCACATGCTCAATCCCTCTGCTTATCAATCTCTCAAAGAGGGAGATGTCCAATTTGTATTTCATGCATAATTCATATTCCGCAACAAAAGGATGCAACTGTAAGTGATCGCCGAGGAGAATGAGATGTTGAGTGAAGGAGTTGATGCAGGGAAGAACATGGGCCTCCAAAACCTTGACGACCTCTTCTATCACCACTATTTATGCTTGCAATGCCTAGAGGAGGACATAATTTTGAGCAGCCCCAGTGGTTGTCATTCCCACAACTTTTGCTTTTCTTAAAATTTTGAGGCTAGGCTTATGATCATGTTGAAGTAGCCCATCACATATTTCTTTGTATCTCTCAGATAGATTGTGCAGTTCCTCCTCGGCCTTTTCGTTGGCTTTCTGCAACTAATGATTATGCAGCTTGATCCTTGATTTTTGGGGAAACAACCATAAATATTGGGAACTAAGTATGTTGTCTAGAGATATCTCTACTGAAGAAGATTTATTCGACACTTTTTGCTTCCCTTTAAATTTCTCGTCGCCTTTATCGACCACTAGTTCATCTCTCGTCCCTTTCTACCATACCTCTTAGACAGGTTGAACACCTGTTGATTTTCTCTTGCACATTGGTACACATTAATTCATTGTCTCTATCACGAAGTCTTCCAGAAAGAACATTCAACCTTGGCTTCAACATTGAATTTTTGAATCGCCACTGATTCAAACAATATTTTTATCTACAGAATAAATGGATTCCAGGAACTGATTTAGTGCATGGTTGGTATAACAAATGACCAAAATAGGATCGCATTGTATGTTAGATAGGAGGATTTTGGCAATGGTCAAACCAACATAGGTTTTCGCAGTTCCGGGAGGGCCCTATAATGGTCAGCCTCTTTGTCAGGCCCTGCTTCATGACTTCTATCTAGCTTTCGTCTAAGGTGGAATTCCACTCAGTCCATTTCTGCAAAATATGGAGTGTGCTTCTGCCCAAACAATTTTGGATCCTCAGAAATTGTTAAGTTATGGTATGTTCTATGCTTATAACAGTTTACTTCTTTTTCTTATTATATTCCACCGATTAGCAATCACATCTACATAAAGTAAAGTGCAGATAGAACATTAAACGATCGACATAAAACAAGCCAAGACAAGAGACACAAGATGTGGCGGCTAGCCAGGGACAAACCCCACAATGTGTGGGGAAACCCTTTGATCAAATCTTCTTTTATCTTCAATAATTCAGCAGAGAGAAATAGTACAATAAATCTGATTCATATCAGCAGTAGCAAACCCTAGATCAGTAGCATCATCATTAGCGACTTCATTATCAAACTAGGGCAGACCATATCTCACAAACCGACAGTCGGATTGACTTCATTCCACCACCAAAAGTTTTGGCTTCCAGAGGAGGTTCAGATGAACCTACAGCGCAGTTCAGATGAGGAGATCTTCTAGGCCACACAAGTCAATCTTTACTTCTGCAGTTGCAAATTCAGTTTCAGCAGTTTCCGGCTTCAAACTAGGGCAGTTGATATCTTGCAAACCGTTCGTCGGATTGACTTCATTCCACCACCAAAAGTTGCGGCTTTCAAAGGAGGTTCAGATGAACCTACAACGCAGTTCAGATGAGGAGATCTTCTAGGCCACGCAAGTCAATCTTTACTTCTGCAGTTGCAGCTTCAAATTCAACAGCTTCCGGCTTCACATGTGTGAGAGAGAGAGACCCATTTCAGCGCAGTAGAGAAGAGACTCATATCTGCGCAGTAGAGAGAGAGAGATGTGATGAGATGAGTGAGTCTAAATGAGGAAAAGTCCTCTTATATTTATACACAACGTTGGTGGGTGAATAGATGCGACTGTTGGGCTTCTGAGCCTACATGAGTTGTAGGTCGGCTTGATAATAATTCCATAATCAAAATAATTTCATATCTCCATGAATACTTATCGGAATATGATGATCTTTATATCAATCCTACACCACTCGACGAGAGGAATCTAATAAAAATATTATCAGCCATGAATAAGATGACCCACATGAAGTTTTGCCCTGGTTGCCAATTTTAACAGAAATGCACATTCTAAATTATATGCATCATTTAATTTCCTCTTTTCTAGATAACCTAGCTCTATGGTTTGGAGTTCTAATGATAGAAAGTGCTCCCCGAAAGGAAGCTCTTTTATTTCTGGGTATTGAAGACATTTCAAAACATGGACATAGGTATGAAGCTTCTTTGAAAGACAATATGAAAGAAATGACCTAGAGATTCCTGTAAAATGTAAAGAAAATTCAAACAAAGAGCAAATAGGGACCCATGGATGTCTCATTTCCAAACTTCTCAATTACATCATTAGGTTTCGCTGCGCCACACTCAATCTAAGTAATCTGTCCAATTTTCTCAGCCATAGTCATCCGAGAAAGCAAATCCTCAACTCTTGCTTCAATGGATTGGCCATGGTCCATTTAATTGTTTAGTCTTGTGAATTTAATTGGAAATATGTTATTGCACTTTCCAAAAGTTTCAAATTTTAGTGCAAACTGTATCTTTCTAACAAAGTTTGGAGATGCATTCTAATGAATCTTGATATCTCAGTGAAAACAATAAATTTATGTATCATTTACTAGTAGCTATACACAACAAACGATACATTTAATTCAATCATGATTTTGGGTTTTAACTGAGGGAGTGGCATAAGGCACATTTATCTTATTTCGATTCAACAAAATTATAGAAGAAATTTGATTTATACTCTAAAAAATAACTAAGATGGAATGAGATGATTAATGCAGAATGTGTTAATTACTTTCATTTTTAATGTAGTTTGTATATAATGTGTTAATTGTATAGAGTGCATGTAAAATTTACCTAAAATATTAAAATGTAAAAATTAGTGTGATAATTATTAATATATTAAAAATCTTTGATTTTGTGTATATTTATTCTTTTATTCTCAAGGAAGTGGTTGTAGCAGTGTTTTCATCCTCTATTCATCAAGTTGGTTGTTTCTTGAATAGTGTCAAATATTGCAGGTGGTGGAGGTTTGAAGGACAGACTCACGGTTGCCCCAAAAACTCTAGTTTTTTATCTCTTTAAGTAGTTGTTTATTCAAATTAGAATTTTGATATGGTAAAAAACGCAGAATTCAATTTAAAAAGAAACATATTTAAAGTGTTTTATTGTTTTATTTATTCTATTTATAGGCAATTGTCTCCAATCTAAGATTATAATTTTTCTCAAAAAACTAATTATTCTCTACATCAATCAAATTAACTTGAATGAAATCATTCCATTAGTGATGGTCAAAATTATGAATTAATATATATAGAATATTATGCATTATTTTTTTTATTGTGTTTATTTAAAATGGAATTTTAATGTAATTGAAAGTTAAATTTTTTATTTCTTCAAGTGAAAAGGTTCTTGAAGGGAAACATATAGATCCAAATTCCAAATTCCAACCCTTAGTCCCGCCTTTTTAAGCATACGATTTACCTATTCGATGAAATTTGCTCATACCTTCTAGTTATTTTGTGAAGTTCTGGGCAAGGAGGGCTTAGAGCTTTAAGCATAACAGATCCGATTGTAGGCTCACAAAGTTTGGGGAAGAATGGTCCATAACGAAGAGAAGGCGTAGTCTATGATGAACAAGTTCTTGACATTCAAGAACGAAGAGAAGAATAAACCCAATGGAGATTTAGAACCCGGACCTCTGCGAACACTGCCTCCCAAACCTCAACAACGAGATCAACAAGCTAATTAGGGAAAAGGAGCACTGGCAAGCTCAGATCGTAGAGCTTGGCAGCCCTAATTATACCAAAGTAGGGGTCAAGATGACAGACTTGGAAGGAAACTAGATGGATGTGCACAGTGTTGTCGGTGCTACCATTTTGCACTAGCCGCAAGATGGGTTTAACTCGGGCTTCAATATATCCCTGTGAATCCCGTTTTGTCCACTATTTGTTGCCGCTTTCTCTATATTTTATGGACAAAAGAGCCAAGGCAATGTACAACATATTAAATGCACATTCAATAGTACGATCAAAGTCTGTGACCCACCGTAAGACCGAAAGTTAAAACTGAATCTATGGTGGGCACTGGGTACTGCTACTATCTAGGCCGAATGATACCTCTCCTCTCTATAATTTCTGGTCATCGTTGTTTATTTCTGCCATCTGAGGGACGGGAATGTGAGGGATCTCTTGTTGTGTAGTTAGATATGAATTAGGGGATCCCTTGTCGTGTAGTTAAACGCGAATTAGGATAGCCTCAGTTAGAGATACTTCGGGGCTGCGAAATTCCTAGCCGTCCTCAAAGAGCTATTCAATAAAACCCCCGAGGCAAAGAAGAGGAGGTCTACGTATGAGATTTACAAGTGAAATGATGCAAGTTATTATGGCTACAAGGATGACGAGGACGAGATCTTGGAGAAAGTCGAGCAACTCGCAGAGGAGATGTGGGCCAGGGTGCTAAGAGAGTGGCAGAGGATTGAGTTCGTCGAGAAGGAGGCCAGGTTAATGGTGAAGAGTGGGGAGGTCACTACCATTAAGCCGGTTCTGGTCAAGGAAGAGGAGGATGTGGCGAAATAAATCGAAGAGAAGGAGAAGGGAAACCAACAACAGAGAGAGTGAGAGTTTGTTGCCCTCACTCACATTAACTGTGCCGAATGTAAACAAAGCAGGCATGCCCTACGCAAGAATATGGTGATGGTGGAACACTGCAGGTCACAATCTCAGAGGAACAGTTAGATATAGTGTTCGATCCGTCAATGGAGGCGGCCTGTTTTAGTTTTCCCAAGGGAAGCACGGTAGGATTTAGTGTGAGGTTTTTCTGGAGTTTTTCACATATATCATGACCGACTGAAATTGCTGAGCTTCAGCTTATCGCATTTTCTTGTTGTGTTGTCAGGGGGCAGATGAATGTGATCCTCAGCTGCAGGGTTTGGTGCATGAACAGCTGAGACAACAAGATCTGGAGCATGAAATGGGCCACATTCTAGGTTTCAACGAGCATCATTGAGTTTGAATTTGGCGTTTTAGAAAGCAATATTTTCCAGATTACGTAAGCAAAGATATAGTTGTCTGTTGAAATTATTGATGTGAAAACAATAGTTGTCTATCAGAATCATTGATGTGGCTTCTTCTGCCCATGAATGTGCATTCAAGCTCATATTTCTTTTCTGAGCTTTGTTGGCATCTCACTGTGATGGTAATGGAGATCTTATTCCCACGCGTAGTGATTTGGTCAAATTTCACCACTATAGCAGATTTGATTTTTGTGCTGGTGGAGAACACAATGTCCTGAAGTTCTAAATAAAAAAATACTTGCTTTCTGATTGGTTTAAAATCAAAGACCATTTGTCATATCGTTTCGTAAGAGAATGTTTGAGCGCATGGTTATGGAGAAGAAGAAACATGAGCTTCTTAGTAAATAAACGAGTGAGGATCTTCTAGAGGAGCAGTTCCAAGCCAAGGCAATGCTTGATATTCAAAAATAAGGTATTTTGTTGAAGCTTATGGATCTTCAGTTTTTCTTTTTTTTTTCCAAATGAGCTTCTCCTTTTCCATGAGGGTGAGGTTGTCAATGCTCCCCTTCCATGAGGGTGGTGAAGAATTTGTGCATTTCATGTTTCAGGGAAACAAAAAAACAAAAAAAATGATGTTGAGTGTATATCCTTGGTGACTTTGGCATAATAGTTTTCCTCAGACTTAACACCTAAGTGAAAAGAATCTATTTTATACCCTAAATCATGTTTTGAACAATTTTCACCATTCATCTCATCTTTGAGAACAATCAGCACACAATTTACATAATAATTATTTGATAACCTGTTCAAAATTTGAACGATTCCATCCCAAGTGCATTGGTTTAAACTTAGTGTTAGATTAGTTGTGATCATCAGGTATATACAATGTTGCATTAATTGTTATCAGGATATTATTAGCGTGGGGAAAAAATCGTAAAAATTGGGAAAACAAATCGTAACATACAAAAATATTCATTTTTTTTTCAATTTTTTTAATATCTAAAGCATCTACAACATAAAATAAATACATTGACACATAAATATGATAAAAGAACTAATATATAAGATGTTTAATATCATTTCTAGTGCTACATCACCCAATGTTTTAAAACTCAGACTCAGCCGAGGGTCGACTCTGACTCCGGCTCCGACTCAGTATCGACTCGGCCGGCTCGATTTCAATGACTCGGTCGTTGTAAAAAATACATTAAATATTTATTTAAAAAAAAAAAAAAAAAAAAAAAAAAAAAAAAAACAAGCAAACAAACAAAACAAAAACAAACAAAACAAAAAAACATAATTTTAAAGATTTATACCAAATAATATGATCATTTCTTAAGAAATTATCCATTTAGCACTTGAAATCCAGACCTTTGAAAGATCTGCAAAAATCCACTGTACTAATCAATTATGAAAATGAGAGCTTACCAATATGAGAGTAGGAATAAGAGATGGGTGGAAAAGAACCCTGCAATGGAACTCCTCAAAGACCACATAATTCCTCTGAGAGAGAAGATTTCTTGAAGTGTCCACCACAGGATACTGTTAAACCAGAAACAACCACATGAAAAGCTGATTGGAGTAATAGGCACATCTGCAAAATAGGCCAGTCTCCCTTTATAGTAGCAAATAGGTCTGTTAATATTTCATCCTATGATGAGGTGTTGGAAGGTACTTGATTGAAGGCATCTAGGTGTGTTGACACTTTGGTATCTCAGTTCAAATTGGAGTATAAGATTGGCTAGGCCTTCACTTGTTACTACCAAAAGGGATCTATGGTTCAGTTCTATTTATCTAGAATGGTCCAAGGACAAAACAGTGAAGACTACATTACATATTGCCACATGTGAGGACCTGTGTATAGAGTGTGGGTAAGGAAATACACTAGCTATAGTACAAACCTTGATGCCTCAAGTGTTGATATTAGCCATAGTTCCTTATCAATCTATCTCTAACCCTATTGCTACTTCAAAGTCTCCAGAGTGGCTGCATTTCTGTTTCCAGGTAGTTTTCTTCTAGTTTCTGGTTGCTTCTGTGAGCCAATTACACTCAAATGAAAATGTATTAACGCTAAATTTTCTGAGGTTGGTTCTGTATACTCTATGACAACGATGTTAGATTGTGACTAAACATCTTAACGTTTGGTACAAAAGCATATAATGTGATAACAACGCTTCAGATTCTGGCTATGCAAGTTGTAGTTTTCCCTGCAAAAAAAAATAGAAAAATCATTGTTTTTTTGGGTGATTGGCCGGATTTAATGACTCGGCCGAGTAGATGCGGAAACGGCCGGGTTGATCGAGTCATGACTGACTCAGCTGAGTCATGCAATAACTCGGCCGAGTCAGTCATGACTCGGCCAACCGAATTGGTATTTCTGTCGGGTCATAAAAAAATTTAGTGGCTCGGATCAACTCGGTCGAGTCGAATTCGACTCGGCTGAATTTTAAAACAGTGCATAACAGTGAATCATGTATTGACTCATGACTCCCAACTCAGCCTCAAAATATCAACAAAAAATATAATAATGTATCTCATGAGTCATATCATGAGTCATAATGTCATATACAATGAAATGAACCAAATAACTAAAGTGTAATACTATTGATTTCCTCTGCCCCTCTTGCGAGAAAATGCAATAGCTTTCCCTTTCCCTCTAGATGTAGACGTTGGTGGAGTTGGCAGTAGACTCTATTGTGCTCTAGAAGCTGAAGAACTAGGAGCTATATGAGGTAGACCACGTCCTCTACTGGTGGAAGGGGTAGCTCGGGTGGGTGGTGTCACCTCCTCCTCTTGTTGTTCCGCCTCCTCCTCCTCCTCCTCCTCCCCCTCCACTACCTCCTGCACGAACCAATCATCAGCAGACTCCATGAGAGGCCTCTCGGCCTCGACCCTCCATACAGCAGTAGTGTCAATCCCATCCAATGAGATGGCCTCCATATTAGGTGTCCTCTCAAGTTGCCTCACCCACAATCGAAGATTGTAGTAGACGTAGACCATGTCATTAAGTTGCTGGGACTCCAACCTGTACAAAGATCACAAAAATTATAAAAAAAAAAAAATATTGTTTAATGAATTCAAAAATTATTTGGAAATTTGCAATATTTTATGTGTTAACCTCTTATGCTTTTTGTTGTGTATTTTTTCAGATACACTCTAGTTGCACTCACATCCTGAGGAGCTACATGTTTGGCTGAGGATTCGAATGGCAAGCTTTTGCAGAAGGGGTACTCTGGCACCATACATTCTCCACCATGCATCTACAACAAAATTACAAATAAAATTTTAAATAAACATAAAAAAAAAATGAAATTTGAAAGTTGAATTAAAGTATGAAGTTATGAACTTGAAGAGACAATGAAATTTGAAACAAACTAGAAAATACCTGGCATTTTAGTCGTCCTATCATTCACAGCGATGTCAAAGCCAAATGTGCCACCTGCCATCCTGTATGTCTCAATTTCTTTGGAGATTTTTGTACGTTCTGCTAGAAATCACACCATCCTCTGAACACACGTTAAGAATCCATCCATGATCTCAGCATCAAATACGAACCCACATGGGTAAGAAAATGTGAGGTTCAGGTAGATCCCTGCAGCATGAATGGGACGATGGAGTGCGTTGTTCCATCGTTCATCAATCACTTCCCATAGGAGGAGTTGTCTCTGAAATCCCTCATCTCCCTTATCATCATAGTAGGCCCGAATGGATTCTTTCGCCCTGTCCATGGCCTCATACAAATAGCCCATTGCGGGCTTCTCACCATCAACTAATCGAAGAACCTTTACCAAAGGTTCAGTAACGGTGCACACCTCCTGCACTCCTGCTCAAAAGTCTTGCTAGTATGAAACTAGTTTGCATATGGCCTCTCCCTCTGGTTTGCGGCTCATTGTCAAAGCACGCCACTCCTCTGAAAGAAACATTCTCTTCACATCCCACATAGAATTCAAGAGGGATTGAAGAGATATGAAACTGGTGGCAAACCGTGTAATGGCGGGGCGCACCAACTCTTTGTTGTTGGTGAATTTTCTTATCAAGCTAAGCACAAATGTATGATTATATATAAATTTTGTAATGCTTTTTATGACTCAACAATATCTTTGACAAAGGAAATTTTTCCTATGTCCTCCAATATCAAATCAATACAATGTGCAGCACAAGTTGTCCAAAATAAAGTAGGATGCCTTTCCATAAGCATCCTGCCAACAACAACATAATTTGCAGCATTGTCCATTATGACTTGGATAACATGTTCTGCACCCACCTCCAAAATAAACACATCTAGCAAATCACATAAAGTTTTTGCATCTTTGATATGTGCAGATGCATCAACAGATTTCATAAACATAGTCCCCTTAAGACAACTAACCAAGAAGTTTATAAGAGTTCTCCCCTTTTGGTCAGTCCAACCATTTGACATCATAGTGCATCTTGTTTGTGCCCATGATTCCCTCAACTCCTCCAATCTTTTGGTGCAGTCAACCTTTTCATTTTGAAGAGTCTGGCCTCTAAAGTCACCATAAGAAGAGATTTTGTACCCTGGGCCAACAGTTGCAATAGCATCAACAGTAGGCTAGAAAAATGGATTATTCCTTACAACGCTGAAAGGAGTATCACTGCACAGGAGAAATTTGGCCAACAACTTGTCAGCTTGTTCTTTCTCAATTTTTTTTAAGCATTGAAGTGATTGATGACTGTGACCCAGGCATGGTTCTAGGAACAAAAAATGATGAGGCAGCTACCGGGTTGGTTGATGCTGAAGTAGAACCAGTGCCACTTCCTTGTTCACCTGAGCCTAACACAGACTTTGTTAGTTGTTTCTTCATTTCTGCTTTGGCCTCTCTATTGTGCTCTAAATTTTCCAATGATCTCATGGCTTTTCGGACAATTTCAGGATTTGTATTTGTGTAAAGCCCTACATCAAATCCAGGGATTTGTGCAAGGTGATACTTCAATCTGTAAACCCCCCCTGACATATGTTGCCCACACAACTTGCAAGACAAGTTTATTCTATCAATCCCTCCATCAGGTTCACCAAATTCCCACATAGGGTCCAATTTCCTTGGCATGTTTAACTTTGAAGTTGAATGGTGATTCAGTGAACCTATGGCAAATAAGGATTACAATTTACAAGTTACAAACTTACAATTTACAAAACTAAAAAAAAAATTACATACATACGTAACATAACAAAACACATGGAATTTTTTACAATTTAAGAAATTTTAACAAACAAAATGAAAAATCAAATGACAAAAATGGAAAACCCCATCAAGATTCAAATCAATTCAAAAATATTTGATAACCCATTGAATTCTTTTGATAAACAATGGGCTATCCAGATTCCAAACCCAACCAAAAACATTAAAAAAAAACCAAAACAAAATTACAAAACACAAAATTTTGGTGCCCATACCGGTTTGATGGAGAAAATTTGTCTCTTCCTTAGTTCTCACTCCGTTTTTCTCCTCCAATCAGCGCATTCAGCTCCCAAACGACCAAGAGGTCACTCCAAAACCCTGTCACTATCGGTGTGCTGCTATCTGTGCAAATGAATTGAAAAAAATCATGAATTTTGTTTTATAACCGCGCTATTGTAAAGGCCCACGAATTTTTTCAATCGAATCATGATTTTTTGGAAAAAATCACGATTTTTTCAAAAAATCGTTGCAAAAAAAAATAAAATTAAAATAAAATAAAATAAACAAACAAACAAACAGACAAACAAACAAACAAACAAACAAACAAAAACGTGTAATTATCGAGCGATTTTATCGTCGGTTTAAAAAAAACGTGATTTTACGATAAAATCGCGATTTTATCGCAAGTAATGCAACACTGGGTATATACCAATATAGTGTTTTAGTAGTTTTCTACTCTTAGTTTCCTTTAGTATAGTCTATCTGCTAGTGAATTGTGTCTCTTATTTGAAAGGTTAAAGTTCACATGTGATGTTTCTTTCTGCATTATTATGATTTGGAACAAAAGTTTTCACACTACACAATTTTCCACCATTAGTAAGTTTTAATCTCTCATTTAGTTAGAAGAATTGATTTTATTTCTCATCATGGTTCTCTACTCTTGGCTTATATTATTTGGTGTTATAGCTTGAATATCTGATGATGTTATTAGCTAAATTGAAATCATCAAATCTTTTGTGAACTTGGTCGTTTTGTGTCATTCTTGAATGGTAAATATGAGTATGAAATCCAAACAGCGGACATGCTTTAATTCAAATTTGATTTTATTTTTTTACAATACAAGAATCAAGTTATACTTTATTGATCCGAATTGGATCCATAAAAGACTGTCAAGAACCATGACTGTATCAGGGCGGGACAAATCTCTAAAGAATTCCAAAACTGCGATCAAAAACACCCCTGAACCAGTGACAATGGCAGCCAACATGGAATGACGAGGACCTTGGTCAAAGCGCGCTGATCGAGACCCATGGAGACTGCGCGGGAGATCAAAGTAGCCCCTGGAAGCCCTGGATCGGGAAAAGGAGGTGAATTTTGATGCATGATTAGCGCTTGCTGGGCAAACAGGGCCAAAGTGGGGAAAGCCCGAGCACATGGACGCATGGCGAACCGGAGAACCGTGGGCGAAAAGGCAAAAAGCGCTAAACGTACAAAGGCGGGACCCGCGCTCTGGAAACCGACGGTATTGATCGGGGCGCCCTCAAACGGTAAACGGTTTTGGACGAGAGCGGAGCGATCCCACTCAACGATCGACGCGTGGCAAGTGGAGGTGAGAGAAAACCGCCATTGATCGCGCGTTATCGGTCGAGCAAGTCAACCGCGCGAGACGTGCGTATGATGTTGGATCTGGGTGATCCAAATCAGACGGCTGAGATCAAACCCGATGGAGGAAGCGGAATCGACGAAGGAATACGCCGCAATTTGTAAAGATTTGGAATCCGTTTGACCGCCACGGTGGAGGAAAGACTTCATCCACGACGTAACTGAAGAAATGAACCGACGAAGCAGGCTGGCGCTGTTTAGAGGAGGACATGTGGCCACTCCCTGAGCGTTCATGCTGACGCCGAACAGGGAACTCCAAGCGCAGCTGCAGAAGGTGAATCGACAGAGGCGGAAGAGGAACCGAACATACATGAGTTCGAATGGCTTCAAAGCCATGAACAACGGAAAAATACACAGTGAAGTCCGAGAGACGAAAAAAGACCAGAATCCCGAGAGGAGGACGGAATTGACAGAGAAAGGAGGCAGTAAAGCAAAAGCAGAAAGAGACAGAGGGCCGAGCTGACCAGCGGCAACATCGAGCACCAGAAAGCTTGAGAGATTCAAGCCATCCCATACATGAATCTGTTTGGACTGAGCACCACATTTGACTCTTTCCACTGTAGACTAGAAAGTCACAGAGCTGGTAGGAAGAGGAAGAGTCTGTGTACTCCAGTGGCTTGGGGAATCCATGAACCACCCTGCCAAGCAAAATTGTTTCAGGAGAACATTGAGTCCCTGCATTGTAATTCTCTGCTTAAAGACATAATAAAACAAGGCAACCACTGAGAGCTGGACCGGAGATGTAGCCCTGGAGAATAGGGTGAACTCCTTATTAAAAATTCTTGTGTCTTTGTGTTTGCTTACTGTATTTCTCTGCTGTCTTTCCATTTTATTGTCTATGTATTGGCAATCTGATCGATCCATTGCTTCAATAACACAGAACACACACCAGCACATGAGTCTGTAATACCTTTAAACAATAAATCTTCAACTGATGTCACCCAAAGGGTGAATATCAGATCATTTATAAATATATATATATTTATGAAAAAGTAGGATTTCACACCCTGTATGTCTCTCTGGACATTAATATAATAATTGTATCTTATCTTTGCTCGGGTTGTGTTGCATGCATTTGTCCAAAGAAATATCGGCAATTCTTTTTCATGTGTCATGGCCTTAGTAGCCCCTATGATGGACTTTTGCTTGACTGCCTATTTTTCCCTAGGTTGTATAGAGCTACTACTCTCTCTTGATTCCTTCCTTCTTGCAAAAACCCTTGAACTCCTTGGAGATATACTCTCTCACATTGTCCAATCTCAAGACTTTGATATTCATACTATTGTGGTTTTCAATCAAAGCTCTAAACTCCTGAAACTTGCTAAACACATCATCCTTGATCTTTAATAAGTAGACCCAAGTCTTATGAGAAGAATCATCAATAAAGGAAAGACAATACATGCTTCCTGTTATTATCACTAGTAACTACTGACTTCAGTCCAAAAAAATTATACACTGGAGCTCAAGTTTTGACAGTGACTATCCAAGGGCGGGGTAAAGATGTGCAATCAAAATATATATCTCTATGTTTCATAGCAACCTGCAGATTACTTTTCCTCTCTTATCATGATGGTTCAACTTTGATTGGAAAATTGAATCTGAAAGGCACATCTATTAGTGAAGTATCAAGTGTTCTTGAGGGTGATCAAGATGGTTTGTTAAGGTCTGTTGGGCTACATCATTGGAAGGAGTTGCTTGATGGCAATGGTTTTTTTTGTCTTCCTATTTATTTTAAAGTCAAACTCTCCACTCACTGTGTCTCTTGGTCCTATGGATCTGTTTGCACAACTTTTGTGGTTGTCTAGAAATTCATCTTCTCCATGGATTGGGCACTGCAAATTATAGGTCGCTCTCTAAGGACAACAATATTGCTATTATTTTACATGATGATGGTAGTTTGAAGATAATATCATTTAGAATTGGCAGTGTAACTCGAGGAGGATTGGATTTACTAATACATGATTGCAATATTAATTCGGAGCAAGTGAAAAAGCTAGGTCCTGGTATCCTCAACAATACATCAAATGTTGGGATCAACCCAGAATTTACACTGGATTTATTTGGAAAGACAACCTGCATTACTACAAATATTAAGCTTGGAGGTGATGTTATTCGAAACAATGATTTATGTGTTAAGATGAATTTAGCGTAAGAAGAAGGCTTCTTAGAGAGCCCCAACCCTACTGGATTTAAGGTTTATGCACTTTTTCTTCAATCATATATATATATATATATATAATAGTTTTCCTTCTTCTAGTGTAGCTCATGTTTTTCCATTGAAGAACAAGTTCTTTAATGTTATTGTAGCATGACTGAAAGTAGTTGTGAAATTAAACATGTGAGCAGATTTTGATCGTTATGGATACCTGTGTTGATATATCTATGATTGCATATTTGCAGATAACTGCATTTAATTCCAATCCAGACATTGTAATGGTAGGTTTCCATGTTAATGTGGGAAATACATCACGAAGTCAAAGGCAAATGGATGCTTTACAGTTTGTCTTTGCATTTGGACTTGTAGAAAAATTTCCACTTGTGCCTTTGTTGAAGGCATATCTCGAGCATCAAAGGAAAGCATCAGAAGAAATAGCAAAAAAAGGAAGAGATCATGTTGGGTCACTGGTATGTTTATTCTTATTGGTGTGGTTCATGCTCCCTTGTCAGTATAAACTATCAAAATATTAACTTGTCATTAGACATATTCTCTGAACACTTCCATGTCTTATTGCAGAATTCAACAACCTCAAAAGAAATTCATTCATTGAACAATGTAATAAAGTGCATTGAAGTGCACAAACTTGAATCACAGATGCCTACCAAAGATCTTGAAAAACGTGTGGTTCAGTTATAGAAAGACATGGAAGAGAGGAAAAGATCTGCAAAAGCCATTAGGACTGAGACTAAATGGGCTCGTCTTAACAGTGATAATGGTGGTGGTGGTGTTGGTGGTGCTAGTGTTGTTGTTGGTTCATTGTTCTTTAAACCTTCCCCTCCCAATGCCTTTGCCCTTCCCAATTCTTCTTCGTTGCTCCCTAAAACTACCCCTCCTAGTACCTTTTCCCTTTCCAATTCTTCTTTGTTGCTCCCTACTAAACCTACCCATCCCAGTGCTTTTGCCCCTTCAAATTTTTCTGACTTACAACGTCTTGTTTAAAATTGAGTGGATTTGGTAAATGAATGAGGCATTATTAGAATAATGCTATTTTAGTGTTTAATGCTCATCTGTGATCTTAATTAGCAGTTTCTTGTTAGAAACTTGTTGTTTCTATTTTCTTAGTAGAAACTTGTTGGTTCTGTAAATACAGTTGTATTATTTATTAAGCTTCACTGCTCATGGTAAATCAATTCAATTCATTCATTGATTAAGGTATCAAAGCTTGGGTATTTTTTTTCGAAATAATATTTTCATTATTTGAAATTTCTTTTTTGCTTCATTTCGAAATTGCTCAGGCGTCTCTGATTTCTCTCTCTATGCTTGGTCATCGAATTGCCTGTTCGATCCAAGGGTACATGTTTCTCGAATCTGAGATGTCTTCAACGTTCGTCGTATCAGGCCCTTCGTTGTTGCGTCAATTGTCACTCGTTGTGTGGGGTTATATGCCTCCTTGAGCTCGTGGCCAATTTTTTATTTCTTGGCTAGCGTCACTGTCTTATGCAGGTTTTCTCTCCGCCATTCCACAAAGCTGGCCGAGAACCCCCGATATCGCTCGAATTGTCCAAAAAAAAAAAAAAAGACCGATCGAGGTGCCTTCCGAACCCCGTGAGCGGGTCTTGGCATTTGAAACCTTAAAGTGATGCTGCTGACTGGCAGTAAATTTATCAGTCTAGTTGTTATACGTCGGTAATATTGTTTTTCTTTTATGTGGGTTTCTTCGACCGAGCATCCCAGTACTTCAAGAGAGCGACACTCATAGACACGCTGAGGGTTTTACTGGACAACAAACCTTGAAAACCTTCCACGAGCATTGCCCCGGAGAAGCTCGAACTCGATACTTTCGTTGTAGCGCAGGTTTTGCGCTCCACTAGTCTAACGCCTGACATTGTGCTCGACTTCTTCGAGTGGTTGAAATCCAAGCTGGAGTTCCATGACAGTCAGCACACTTTTACTGGCTGCGTGTAAGATTTCCTGGTGGCTGCATGTGAGATTTCCTGGCTGAAGAATTTGTGACAGCAAATTGGTTGAAGATTTTGTGACAGCAAGGGACAAGTCTGTCGAAATCTCTCATTCCCCCGCAATTGGATGAGTTTCTTGAGGCAACGACACAGTACCGTAACCACTCCTGGGACAATTTGAAGACAGCGAGGCTTACCACGAATCAGTTGTAGCCGCGAATTATTTGAGGAAGCATGAAACATTTTTCTGAGTCTGCACAATGCAAGTCAAGGCAATACGCGTCATTTGCCAGGTTGAAGAAAGCAACCGTTGAGCAAACCAAGGAGGGGCTGTCGACTTTTCTGTTTTTTTGTTTGGCATGATACAGTGAGTTGAACGCATGCATTTATCCTCTTTATGATGTGCGTATAAAGCACCTTTCAACTTTCTGAAGCTGAGATCCAAGCATACCTTCTGCGCAGGGTATCATCTGTCCATAAATATTACGATTTTTGGTTCTATTTCTATTGCACCAGCACCTGTCAGATTTTTTCCAGATCAGCCAACATCTGCATTGAAATCTATGCCGGACTCCTTTGTTGTTTTATGTGTCTTGGAAAACGTGCAGATGGCCTCGCTAACCAACTTGATGCTGGAAGGTAGTCAGCGCTTTAATGGCACCAATTATAACATCTGGAAACAAAGAATGTTGACCATTTTTTAATATGGGTGTCTTGACCAGCTCATTTTGGGAAAAGAGCTCAGTCCTGGTACACCTGGTATAGATCAGGATAAGTTTGATGATAGAAATCGAGAGGTTGTTATGCTTCTCAAACTCTCTATGACTGACGATCAGTTACCACAAATTCCTTCCGGCAAGACAGCTGCCGAAATCTGGCAACATTTGAAAGAATTGCACGAGACATCCGACAAGAGCAGAGCTTTCTTTCTAAAGAATCAGTTGTTCTCCATCATGATGGACAAACATATGTCTTTACAGGAACATCTTAACAAGATTAAAGACATTCGAGATCAGCTCGAAGCCATTGGTCGGACCATGGAGGAAGAAGATATGGTAGTCGTCACTATGAAAAGTCTACCAAAACCTTATGAGCACTTCATTAAAACACTCAACATTACCTCCACTAATGTTGATTTGAAGTTTTCGGAGTTATGCACCAAACTCATGCAGTAGGATCGTTGGAAACGACAGTTTGGTAGTGGTGCTTCATCAGCATCCTCAGAAAATCCTTTTGCTACCAAATATCGGTCCTCTCAGTCCTTTCAGTAGAAAGGTTCTTCTTAGCCTTCTAATCTTGCTAAGAAGAAAAATGTGCAATGTAATTATTGTCACAAGTTCGGCCACATGAAGAAAGATTGCCGACAGAGAATTGCTTCTAAACAGAAGAAGCAAGGAGGGTCCCACCAGCAAGCGAATGTTGCAAAACATTCCAAGCAGAAAGAATCTGTGTTTTACGCCTTTATGGCTAAAAGGTCCTCAGATCATGCCCCGTCTTTTGCCTGGTACATTGACTCTGGTGCATCACATCATTTCTCTCACAAGTGTGATCGGTTTACTGACTTCTCATCTTTCAGTGATTCAGTGGTATTCAGCGGAGGGGAAGAGTACATAGTGGTTGGCAGAGGTAAGTTCAGATCCAGTTTGATCGGCTACTCATCTTCCTGAATGTGTACTATGTTCCTGGTATGGAAAATAATCTGTTGCCTGTCAGCCAAATTATGACGAACTCTCCTCAGCTTGATGTAGTTTTCAGTGCGCACAAGTGTTCCACTATTGACAGGGAAACTCGTCTTACAGTTGTTGTTGGCCTAGAGAATCATGGTCTATACAGGCTTCTTGACACTGGTGATTCTCCAGAATTGGCTCTAGTAGCTCGTGTTTCTCCCATTAGCACTCTGTGGCATCAGAGATATGGGCATCTAAACATTCAATATCTCTCTCAGTTATCTCAGGAGGGACTTGTGTCAGGGTTACCTGATATTTAGACTCAACAGATGGGAGTGTGCGGCGCCTGTCAAGCTGGCAAGCAACATCGGTCTTCATTCAAGGATGGAGAATCTTGGCGCACATCTAAGGTACTCTAGTTAATTCATGCTGATATTTGTGGTCCTAAGAATACATCTTCATTTACTGGTTGCAAATATTTTTTGCTTATTGTAGATGATTTCAGTAGAAAGATGTGGGTGTACTTTCTAAAACATAAATCTAATGTATTTAGTATCTTTCAGACGTTTAAATCCTTAGTTGAAAAAGAGTCTGGTTGTAATATCATAACTCTTAGGACAAATAATGGGGGAAAATTTTGTGCTTCTGCTTTCTCCAACTTCTATAATACTCGTGGCATCAAATGCTAGTTAACTACACCCTACACTCCTCATCAGAATAGTGTTGTTGAATGTCGCAACCGTACGGTTGTTGAAATGGCTCGTTCCATGTTACAACACAGGAGTGTTCTGAACAAATTTTGGGTTGAAGCAGTGTTTACTGTTGTCTATCTTCTTAACTGATCACCTACTCAGGCTATTAAAGGGAAGACTCCAGAAGAGGTTTGGTTTGGCCGTAAGCCTAAGATCAGTCACCTCAAAGTGTTTGGCTCGGTTGCATATGTTTGGATTCCAGCGGCTAAGCGCTCTAAGTTGGATTCCAAAAGCCAGAAACTCATGATGACAGGGTACAATGATCACCATAAGGCCTATAGGCTGATAGATTTAAACATTGATCGTCTTATCTTCAACTGGGACGTAGTATTTGATGAAGACAGAGGGTTCTTTCAGTCCCCTCCTTCTAACCAGTGTTCTGAGGGTCAACCTCACAGTGTTCTTCTTCCGTTAGGTCCACCTGATGGGAGGGATGATGCAGCATTAGTATTTGATAATGCACTACCTGAGTTCCCTCCGGAAAATAATTCTCCTCTCACTGCTCCTATTATTTCTGAGCCTCCTCCACCTACTCCAGATATTGGTTCTTCTACTCTCTGGCCTAAATGGTGGGCTAAAACTATTGGTGATCTCCGGGATAATGAGCTCCTTGAAGGTAGAACTTCCAGAAATAAGAGCAAACAACAGTCTACAGTAAATTTTGCTCTTATGGCTAGCCTACACGGTATTTTTGAGCCTCAAACCTATTCAGAGGCTAAGGGTACACCTGAGTGGGACCGGCCTACAGAAACTGAATTCCAGAGTCTTCAGAAGAATCACACTTGGACCCTTTCTGATCTTCCTGCAGGGAAGAAGCCCATTAGCTGCAAATGGGTGTATAAAGTGAAATACAATGCTGACGGAACCCTAGACAAGTATAAGGCTCGTCTTGTTGCTTGAGGGTTCTCACAGAAGGAAGGCATAGACTATGAGGAGACAATTGCTTCTACAGCCAAGATGAGTACCATACGGCTTGTCCTTGCCTTAGTAGCTCAATTCAATTGGAAAGTCCATCAGATGGATGTAAAGTGTGATTTTTTGAATGGTGACTTACAAGAAGAAGTCTACATGACACAGCCTCCAGGATTCAAGGTTGTTGGTCAAGAACAAAAAGTTTATAGATTAGTCAAAGCACTCTATGGTCTGAAACAAGCCCCTCGGGCTTGGTACATGAAAATTGATAAGTACCTAATAGATCATAGCTTTTAGCGGAGTCCATCTGATGCAAACCTGTACATCAAACATACTGGTGATGATATTCTTTTTGTGGTTGCTTATGTGGATGATCTTATCATTACTGGCAATTCGGCACGTTTGATCCATGGGATCAAACAAGATTCGTGTAGCACTTTTGATATGACAGATTTGGGACTTCTTCATTATTGTTTGGGGGTTGAAGTCTGGCAGACTGAGAACAACATCTTTCTCTCTCAGTCCAAGTATGCCAGAAATCTTGTGGACAGGTTCAAAATGCAAGATTACAAACCTGCCACGACTCCTATGGAACTAGGGCTCAAACTTTTAGCTCAGTCATCCTCACCACTTGTGGATGAAACTTTATTCAGGTAATTAGTGGGCAACCTCATCTACCTTACTGCCACTAGACCTAATATCAGTTTTGCAGTGAGCTACATTTCACGCTTCATGTCAGCTCCTAAGGTTGATCATTGGATAGCAGCAAAGCGTGTGCTGCGTTATGTGAGTGGCACTCCTAATTATGGAATTTTGTACACTTGGAGTTCAGATCCTACACTCAGTGGTTACACAGATTCAAACTAGGTTGGTTCAGTTGATGACCGTAAATCTACAGCTGGGTATGTGTTTAGTCTAGGATCCGGCGCTGTCACATGGACTAGTAAGAACTAAGAAGCAGCAGGCAGTGGCTCTCTCCTCAACAGAAGCAGAGTATTGGGGAGCAGTTAAGGCCTCTTATGAGGCAGTTTGGCTTCAACGTATCCTTGCGGATATGCATGTTTCCCACACAGGTCCTACTCCCTTGTTCTGTGATAATCAGGGAGTGCTCAAACTCGCCAAGAATCCAGTCTTCCATGAACGAACAAAGCATGTGGAAACCCATTGTCACTACATTCGACAGCTTGTTGAAGACAGATCCATTCAATTGTTGTATGTTCCCACAACTAAGCAGCCAGTAGACGTCTTCACCAAGCCTCTTGGTCCTGATAAGTTTGTAAAATTCAGAGGGTCTATAGGTGTTGTAAATAGATTGAGCATTAAGGGAGAGTATTAGAATAATGCTATTTTAGTGTTTAATGCTCATCTTTGATCTTAATTAGCAGAATCTTATTAGAAACTACTTGTTTCTATTTTCTTAGTAGAAACTTGTTGGTTCTATAAATACAGTTGTATTATTTATTGAGCTTCACTGCTCATTGTAAATCAATTCAATTCATTCATTGATTAGGCATATGCAATGTTTTTAAAAAGATTGTTTTATTTTTGTACATGGCATCTCGTATAATCCTCCTATGATGTTTTGAAGTGTATTTTAGTACCCCTTCTCTCTTGTTTGTGCATATGCTCATGTCTATCTTGTGTTACTTTGTGCATGTAAGAGACATGAAAATAAATTGGTATTACAAGTTGAAGTGCCATGTTTTCTAAGCACTTGATTCTTTACAACAATGATTGTAATGTAACAGGTTAATTGGAGTACAAATCACCACAAAAATTCTTATGAGAGGGATATACCAAACATGCCTAGAGTTCATGGTAAGAAGAAAACAAGGAAGTTAAGAAAACAAGAAAGTTAAGAAAACAAGGAATTGACTTCAATTCAAAAAAAATGCCACTTTACGAGTGAGGGACATGCGTCATGGTGGTCTCCTATGGTTGTTTGATGGAGGAATTATTACTCCAATGTTTTGCCAAGTTTCCAGGACATGGGGATATAGGAATGCAGGGATCCATCTGAGGGACGTGTAGAGACACCCCAAAATTTTTAGGGAACATCACAGAGGACTTCAGGGTGCTTAGCATAGGGGAGTACCTGAAATACTAAAAATAGCATGCAACCTTAGGATGGGTTTGTTGGAGGTTCTAGAAGCCAAGTTGTTGTGACTTCTGGAAATTCCTAATATCCTAAGGCTAAAAACCCAACCTTGCATATCAACACCACCCTGATCATGAGACTTAGCACCACATACATCAAAGTTCCAAGGCACTTCTACTCAAGTTGTGACCTATGGCAGGCTTTCTGAATCTTTCTTCTAGTTGGAGGTCAGTTGGACCCTATACATTCAGTTGAATGAAATAGAATTAAGGCACATTGTGTAGTATTTTTTTTCCCATCTCTTGGACTAACGTGTGAGCTATCTAAATCATCTAGTGCAATTCAACCTCCAGAAGTTATGAAATCAAGCCTGCCACATCTTCTTTTGCTGAAGTTGTGAAATCGAGCTGGATCCTTTTTGTTGAAGCTCCAACCTTTTTACATATATATTTTTATGCCACAACGTCCCTAGTAGTCTTTCCTTTCAAGGATAGTGGTAAATCTTATTTGATGTAATGCTTACTATGTACTTTTGGAGAGATGGAAATTGGATCACATCCACCTTAGTTGCACTGAGAAAGAGTTGAGGTCCATGCTAATATCTTGGACATGGGTGGGCATTGTAGTGTTTGTATGTCCAGGTGATGGGACGTTAAATATAGACAATGCATTGACTGCATGAATATGACATTTGCACACACCTATCTAGATTCAAGTATGATATTGACCTAGGGGTTCCTAAGGTTGAGGATCCATCAAATGCACACAATTGACTGAGTTCTGAAATATAGAAATAGGAGATATGCAACTTCTAGCTTCACAAACTGGGAAGTGCATCTCAGACACAGGTCTATATAGATTTGTGCTCGATGCAGGGGCAGTAGAGCATGACACACCTCTAACTTATTGACCCATTTATGGGAGTTGTTGGGTCTGTTAATCATGAGGAGCTAGGGATGGATTTTGGAGCCAAATCACAAGAAGAGAAATTACAGTAAGACCATGAAGCAAGATTCCTATGCACTGTGTAGTGGGTATCTAACACCCAAAAAATGTGGCAGTGTTGGTATTTGGGGGTTTAGATGTATTTCTTTCAAGAAATTTAGGATATAATGATTGTAATCTCTGTGTATAAGGGGACAAGCCTGCCTCTATGTAACAGAGACAGAGAGATAATGTGCTCAGAGGAGCCTTAGTATGCATGTGGCATTAATCATTGGCTGGAAACCATGGTTTGGACCTGTGTGCTACATTAAATATTAGAGGAGGAGCTAATAAATAAAGAGATTGTGTTTATGATGCCACATGTTGTGTATTCATGTTCATTTATCTGCTAGAATTAGGTGTTAAATCTCTCTTGATTCCTCCAATTATAATGTTGTGTGGTAGAATGTATTTCTTAGTTGTCTTGATACATAGGGTGCACACTGAAATGGTCTTAGCTCAAACATTTCTTCAGGCAATTGGTTAGTCTCTATATCTCCTAGGAAGATACACAACATGCAAATCCATAATTATATTCAATTTGCAAGGAAATATTGGAAATGGATTCAAATATTCTAGACTCGGATCTACTAGGACTCATGTTTGTGACAAAAGTTGAAGAATTGTGTTCCCAAAAGGTTATGGAACTTTATCAAGCAGACAGAGACTAACTAAATATCAAAATTTGATCCACATTGTAAACAAGATTCCTTTCTTTCATGCATAGACATTGGGAAAATGAAAATATCAATTAGCTTAAAACCCTGAAATAATAAATATTTTACTTAAAAGCCTTAAAAATAGGATCATTCAAAAAAAAATCTCATGATTATCACTTACCTCACTTAAATTTTGTTGAAAAAACATAATCTCATAATTATCCTTATGACTAGCTAGAAATTTTTCAAATAATCAAACAAAAACATCAGTGTCTGGCTACCCAATAAAAACTCCCACTCTTGTCTGCACCAACATTATCATTTAGATTTATTTATTTTGTATTTTTTTCTTTCCCAATTCTGTTGTTCAATATATCTTAAAAGTTACAGAGATCTAGTCATTTTTATAGGTCATTGAGTTTGGATGACTAAAATTAGTAGATACCACCCTCAAAACATTCAAAAGCCTCAACAGGTCGACAATGGTTCCACTAAAGCTACCCTAAATTTAGTATGATATAATCCTTAGGTAACCAACCTTAGACATATCGTTGGTTAATTTATGTTGTTTGAAGTTTATTGAGTTTGAGTTTTATCATGAAACTACTAGAATACTAGCATGGGTGAGTTGATTATCTTGATAACAATGTTATGGTTTGATCTAGTCCTTGAAAGGAACTTATAGTTGATGGTCGAAATTTCACATTCTTTTCGTTTTTTTATCTTCTCATATAACAAATATTTTTATGTTATAGCCTCTAGCTAGATATATCAAGTAACTTCCGCTCAGAAGTTGGATGCCATCATTTTGGAGTTTGAGCTTACTCAACTTACCTTTGTTTGAGTTGAAAATGTCATTAGATCCCATTATATCATCTATTGCAAAGCATGAATCCAATTTACCTTTGTTTCAGTTAAAAATGTGATTAGATCTTGCTATATCATCTTTTGTAGAGAATGAATCCAATTTCTCAGAGTCCATTTGCTTGAGGTATAACAAAGCTACTTTAATTCATTAAACATACTTTTCATATTCTATTTGTTGCTTGTGATTCTGTAGGCCACATCTACATTGGAAAAGGGGCATATTTAATGAAGTGTGGAAGGAGAGGCAAGCTTTAGCTCTGTCCTTTCAAACTTTCTAAGGTATGTAATAAAATTTAAAACAAAATCTCCATAGAATGTTGTGCTTTATTTTTTTCTTTTGATAATGGATTATTTATGTGATCTCCCATCTCTCACACACAACCAGAGTCCAGAGATACATGGTTTTTCGGGATAGGATAATGGATAGATTTAGGCTAGCCGTTTATCTAGAAATTTACACTGTAGGAGATCAGACATTTACAGTTGAATATTTCCTTGCCACTAAATTAGAGTTGCAAAGTCGGACTCCTATTTGTCAGGCATATACCTCACTTTTAAATCAATTTATTGTTGACTCTGTATAAACCTTCCATGGGAGGGAAAAGAGTGATCATTACCATTGCTTAATCTTTCTATAGACCAAGTAAAGATTCCAAATGTGTATAAATTAGTTGCTCCTTGGAGAATCCCAAGAGTGGCGCTATTGTAGCAACAAGAAATTCGTTTATTTTGAGTTCTTCATTAGTGCATTGATAGTATATTGTTTATTCCATACAATACCTCAACAATGTATGATCAAATTATAGTTAAGCCTGTCATAATATTTTGACTTACCCTCTTTTAGAGGGAAACTAGAGTGTGTGTCAAGCTTGCACGTCACAATTGTATCATGCAGATTTTACCTGGGACAAGTTTTGTGGATCTAAGCAACAAGATACATGTTGGAATTCAATAGGCAACAATACTACAAAATGGGAAAGAGGTTTCACAGTTAACTTGGCTTTCACATTATGGTTGGAGTATGTTTGTTGGCAAGATGTTGGATACCCCAACTTCCTTTTTACGACTGAGTGCAAAATTGAATCCTTCGACATATTCCTCGCTCAATTTTCATTAAGTGGTGGGTTTTCTCAGAAGTGCTTCACACCTATAAACTTTACCAGAGTTGTTCTTGAGTCTTTGGAGATGGTTAGCTTTTCAAAGTGTTAGCACTTGAAATTTCACCTCAGGCTGAAAAGGCAAACCTCAAAGCTACATCAAACCATTCAGCCTCGTAGCTAGCCCTACGGGGCAGGAGAAGGCTCTCTCCGGTCAATCTCGATAGATTTTCAATAGGATGAGATGACCAACAATGTAACACTGATATTAGGCTAGTAAACTGGTTATAAAGGTTGATTTTGGGGGTTTTTGGGGTTTTTGGTGGCAAATTGAGGAGCTGCAATTTAGGGTGCGGGGATTGAACACAGTTTTTGCAGGGGGGCTTTGGGGCGAGGTAGGAGCCTGTATTGATGTCCTTAGCTGAAGTGGGTGATTAGAAAGAAAGATAAGAAGGCTAAAGAGAGCAAACAATGAATTTGAATTCTCTTTAGACAGAAGAAAACATTGAAATTAAGCAAATTTAAAAGCAGAGCATGGCTAGCATGAATTCATACTTTAACACTTCATTTGTTTAATGTGCAGCAGTAAAGAAAGGAAATGAATCACATAACAAAGCTTACAAGAACATGAAGAAACACACCATCAACACATGAGTCCACAAGAATCCCAAAGATGACTGCAAAACCCTGGTCTTCCTTAGCCAAAAATTGCAGAGATACAAGTGAAATAATACAGTGATAGCTTCTCCCTCAAGAGTCCAACCATGAAAATGAGCAAGAAAGTACATAATATAGATGATCTAACCTCTTTCCCTGCCTCCATGGGTCGAGCTCACTATCCTAGGAGCTGTTTGAACAACTTCTAAACTAAGCACTACAAAATAGGCAGTCAAAACAACTTGCCTCTATAAACTTGGAAACCAGTTCATACAGTCAATTTTTACCCTTTACATGAGAGAAACTTCTAGAAGAGTTAAACAAGAGTAAAAGTATCCAAAAAGTGTCATAACTACAGTCAAGAGGACCACCATCGACCTCAGAAAGTCAAACTGGAGCTAAACTGCAATTTCTGAGCTGAACTGGTCAAATCTGGCAAAGTTCCCTCAACGGGTCGCGCACATCTTCCTCAACGGGTCGCGCACTTTGGAGCCCTGTTTGGAGGCCTTCCCGGTGTCAGAATGAGGTGCAGGATAGCTCGTTGGAAAGGTCTCTGAGTCTACTTTCCAACCCAACCGGAATTTTTGGATTTGGAGGTCATTTGCCCAGTCAAAAGTCAATTCTCCCAAGACTACTTCTGCAGCTCAAAAAAGGGGCAGAAAGTCAAAATTTGGCTGTATTTTGACATTTTGGAGGCCCAAAACTCCATGAAAACTCAAGTTCATCCATAGGCATGTGTAACTTTGCATGACAAATCCAAAAATGTTGAGTTTTTGCAAAACGGAGCTACGATGACAAAGACCCGTGGGAAATCAATTCTTAGATCGGTGGGAAATCAGAAAGGATCCGCTTCAAATCAATGCCGAATACAACAACCTCAAGCGTAATTCGGGTGAGTCTGTTCAAGATTATATAATCAGATTCAATACAGTTTATAATGCTATTCCCGATGATTTGAGGCCATCTAGAAAATCAGCACTTCTCAAGTTCCCGGATGGTTTTGATCCGGAGATGGCTTATTCATTGAGAGACAGAGATCCACCTACATTGGAAGAGATGCAGAAAATTGTTGTCAGCGTTGAGGCAAATTTGAATGACAAAAGAGCAAGGATGAAGGCGGAAAAGCGAGTTACAATCAAAGAGGAAGCATCCACATCAAATCAGCTTCTAGAGCAGATAAAGAGGGCACTTGAAAAGATGACTATTGATAAGCCGGAGCCTCAGATTCGTAATCCCAATTTCAGAGGTCAACCGCAGCAACAATATAGAATCAAGCAGCATGAAACAAAGGCACAAGACATGGCAGTTCAGCAGCAAATGAAACCACCTTTTCAGCAGAATTTTGTTAGTCAAGAGTCTGAAGATGAGGGTGATAATGTTGGCGAGGAAAATCATTTCTTCACCCCTGATGATATGCCTACATATATCACGGAAGAAGATGAGTTGGTGAGTAATTCTGTTTTTCCCCAAGATGAGCATTATATTTTGTCAAATGATATGATACTTGAAGAAGAATCTGAAGAATATCAAAGAGGGTACTTGAATGCATTATCAGCTCAGCAAGGACAGCAAAGGCAATTGAGAAGCCGGGCTATTCCTATAAATCCCGTGCAGAAAAAGAAAGACATTGCAGCAAAGAATGATTCGGTTTCTTCAAAAGGTAAAGATATAGCCGGTCCATCATCAACTCAAACATCATCGGCAGCTAAAATTGACCAGCCATCAAATGCACCAAAGGATAAAGCTGAGAAAAGAGATAATCCGGCAAAGGAAGGTGAGAAGTTTCCAGTTTTCAGTTTGGAGAATGAGATTGCAAAGTTGAAGATATCTATTCCTTTAACGGAGGTCATGAAGAATGCCACTTACCGAGGTCAAATTTCTAAATTGCTGAATGTTGACCCAATGCTAGACATGGTGAATGTACAAGATGATCAGCCGGAGTTAATCTTTGGGCCAGCTTTGAATGGTGAGTCTCCCGAGAGTGATATTCCTCCATTTTATATCAGTTTGCGTTTGCATGAGTTTGTGTTGCACAATGCCATGTTTGACTCGGGAGCTTCACATAATTTGATGCCAAAAACAATCATGGAGAAGCTGGGACTTGACATCACTAGAAAGTATCATGATCTGTATTCATTTGATTCCAGCCGGGTAAGATGTATTGGTTTGATCAAAGACTTAGTGGTGAGTCTAGATCAAATTCCAGCGAAGAATGTTTTGATGGATGTGGTGGTGGCGGATATTCCTCCGCGGTTTGGCATGTTGTTGTCAAGGTCATGGGGAGAACAAACTTGTCTGTTGATTGATGTGTTTGTTTCATAAGTCTTAGACGGAGCCTGAAGTTACGCCAGGTAGCCTTCGAAACGCTTTTGCTTTGCATAAGCGGAAGTAGATAAACGCTGCTTTAGTCAATCTCCGTGAGCTTGTGAACACAGCACTTCATTTGCATTTCACCCCAGTACATGTATCAAGTCCAGATCTGATGCTGATGGTGGACAGCAGTCAGATACATATGCAGGCTGAACCATTCACCCGGCGACTCCAACTCGATCTAGACATTCTAACGCTTGCTGATCTATTCATGCAATGGAAGGGTATGTGGCAAACCCTGCTCTGTGTGAAGCTCTAAACGAATTTAGAGAATGGTTAGTGGATATTGAAATTAATGAAGAGTTTTTCAGTATCTGTCTTCGTTTGTTGAAATCTCCAAAGTTCCCTTGGTTTAAAACTGGTGCCTGTGAGTTAATTGTTGAAAGAATCGAAAAGGAGATTCAGTGTCTCGATGAGCAGATTCAGTCATATGATTTCCAAGACCCTAAAAAGTTCTTGGAAATCCTTCCTCCATCACAACAAGCAATAACAGACTTGCCTATAGATGTTTACACTGACAGTATGCAGCTGGAAGTATGCATTGCAGAGTTGGGGCAGCCAACAGAGTCCGGCTTCCGTGATCCTATTGCGGCATACATGGACACATTTTTTAGTTCGATTGACAGATCAGGCTGTCTTTTCTGTGACCAGGGTCATTACTTGCATGAAGGGCTGCCAGCAATTGCATCTATGACCTGGTGGAAGCTTTCTCAACCGGCATCATTCTCAGGTTTACTCGAGTGGTTAATTTGGCATTTTAGTATAACCTGATTTAGTGTTTGTACAGCAGATTAGGGTAGCTATGTAAATAAATAAGCAGCCATAAGGGCAGCATCTGGTTTTAGTTTGCTTGAAGATTGTTTGAGTTCAGTTTCAGTTTGAAAATAAGTCAAGAGTTGTGTTGATGATGACTCCATTGCCCAATGGGTGGAGGCACTGTCTGCTCTCCCAAAGTTCTGCGGTTCTTGGCACCTCCACGGAGCGGCGGTTGCCATCCCAAGTGGAGCCGATGTTAGACTCCGTCTCATGTCAGAGATTGATTCTTCTTCAAAACCCTGTTTTGAAGAAGAAATCATTTAATGTGTTGCTTTAGATTATGTAATTTGTTCTTCAGCTCTTCAACTGGCAGCGTCTTCAAGCTCCTACCTCTGTAAAAGCACAAAGAAAACAAAGCATACATCAGACTTTACTGTTGACGAATTTGGTCAAGTTTTATCTTCATATGGTTTCAGATAAATTTCAGGACAATGTCTTTGTGCAATTATTTTGCTTCATCCAGTATCGTGTTGTGAAACAGAATGCTGACAATGCATTTTATGAGCTGCAAAATCCTCAAGAACAAGTTCAAGCTTATGTGTTTGATGTGGTTCGAGCAAATGTTCCAAAGATGAATTTGGATGAATTATTTGAGCAAAAGGGCGATGTTGCCAAAGTTGTGTTTGCGCCATCTTTCGGCTGATCCTATTCAGACTGATTGTAAAAGTATAATGTACCTTGTTCGGCCTCAAGTTAATTTTATGAAGATGATTTCGTCACATATTCAGCACGTTACTAAGCAAAATCTTCAAAGATAATATAGTGTGATCTTTGTTCCACGCCACACTATTGTTTGTGAGAAGGTTTTAGAGGTGGAAAAGGTTCATGAAGTGGTGACTATGTCACCATTTGATGAAGATGTCCTGTCATTTAAACTGGAGTTGGCATACAAAGAGTGTCAAGTTGATGGCGACACAAGTTCCCTTTGGCATGTCTCAAAAGCTATTCACAAACTTCAGTCTACCTTTGGTGTTATACCAAATGTGAGAGCAAAAGGCAAGGCGGCTAGTCTCAGCCAATACAGGGATGCCAGAGATCGATACACTGATTTTACTTGATCGACATGTGGACATGGTTACTCCAATGTGTTCCCAGTTGACTTATGAAGGCCTTCTAGATGAGTTCTTACATATCAATAATGGTGCAGTAGAGTTGGATGCATCAGTCATGGGTGCCCAGCACGAATTCCAGTGATAAATTATATAGAGAGATTCGTGATCTCAATTTTAGAGTTGTTGGGCAGGTTTTGCGTCAAAAAGCAACAACCATGAAGCAGGATTATACAGAAGTTACAACTACTAATCCAACAGTATCAGAGTTAAAGGATTTTGTGAAGAAGTTGAATTCTCTCCCAGAAATGACAAGACACACAAATCTGGCTCAATATCTGTCGAAATTTTACTACAAAACCAACTTTTTTTAGGCCGACTTTCTATTGAACAGGCACTTGTGGAGGGTCAGAGTTATGATATATGTTTTGAGTATATTGAAGAAATGATTCATAAGCAGGAGCTGTTTCTGAGTGTCTTGCGTTTGCTTGTTCTCTTTTCTATCACCAATGGTGGCTTGCCGAAAAAGCACTTTGATTATTTGAGGAGAGAGCTGCTTCATAGCTATGGCTTTGAGCACATGGCGACACTTATTAACTTGGAAAAGGCTGGTTTGGTTAAGAAACAAGAATTGAAGAAGCATCAACAGACGAGTTCATTATAGAGGGATCACGTGCAGACGTAAACTTAGCATGTTGGTGACTTCAACTTTCCCCGATTGGCTGATTTTGGTGCTGCTATATCTGGAGCAAACAAACTACTTTGTCAGCGAGTTCTTGAAGAACTGGATGTGTACAAACGTTTGAAACTGACATTGGAATTAGTGAAGAAAGAGATGGACATTAGCAAGATACAGGAATCTATTGCGAAAGCAATCGAAGAGAAGATAAGTGGCGAACAACGTCGCTACCTTTTGAATGAGCAGCTCAAAACAATAAAGAGGAACTCGGTTTGGAGACAGAGGTTGAATGCTAAGCTTGAGTTTCTTGATGTGATGTTACAGAGAGTAAAAGAAGAAGAACGTCTTCGTCTTGCTTCGGGGCTTACTACACTGGCTGAATTTACTGAATGTGATATACGAGCATGTTTTAACACTCTTCAGTTTCTTAACAAAAAGAAAGAATTTCTAAATGTGGTAGATATTGGTTCTCAGGTTGTTGGTCGAAAAGATATGACCAGCAGCATCTTTGATATTTGGAGAGCGGTTCTGCAAAAGCGTAAGTCCAAAGTCAAAGGACGCGCATTAAACAATCGCAAGCGACCCCGCCAACAAAATCTTCATCACCGCCTGTAGCCCAATGGGGTGGGTAAAGAAAGACGCAACGTGTAGATGAAATAAGGTCCTTATGTGTCAAATAGAGCTTGCTGGCATTAGTTTTAATCCGTTGTCAACTAAAGAAAATATGGCGCACGACTTTGACACCTGCTCTTCACTTCAGTCACCTGAAGACACCTGTTACCAGATGCATAAGATTCGTTTTCTTATCTATAACCTCAGTTAATCAGCGCTCCAAAGATTTCAAAAGAAACGAATTCGCCTATTTCGATCCTCAATCATGATTTCATGGGATTTTTGCTCCAGATTTATCTCTTAATTGGCCAATTATCATAAGATTTAGAGAAATGATGTATCCTGTTTAGAGTAGTTGAAACGCCCTTTCATAATTTCTGTAATGTCAGTTTAAACAGCGCCCCTGTTTTTGGGGGTCGATCTGTTCTTTTTTCTAAAATAGTTTATTTATTGTATTAAAAATTCATTTGTTAAAAAAAAGGAGTCAGAGAAAGGAGAGTTCTGAGTGCTGAGCGCTGGAGAAGAAGTGAGCTCCATTGTACAGTCTTTGACAGAGTTTTTAATGAAATTTCACAGCTCTGATTTCTGAGATCCCTGTGGCATGATGATTTAGCATTAGTTTTTCTCTTGTTTCATATGTAATCTGTTATGTTTCATTTCACTTCATGATCATTTCTGAGTGAACAAATGAAGTGTTTAGGTAGAATTCATAGTATTATATGCTCTGCCTATAAGTTTGTTCATGTTCAATGTTTTCTTCTGTTTGACAAGGATTCAAAGTTATTGTTTGCCCTTGTCAGCTCCTCACCAGTCTTGCCATCCCATTTAGTCTCAATTTGATGTTAAATTTCTTGCCTACCTTGCCTCAGTCATCAACCTGTGTTGTTCATTATATTTCTCTGTTTCAAGCTGTGATTTTGCCCATGCAGCCTAGAAAAACCCCGTTATTTAATTAAAAACCCCAAATCAACCTTTTTAATCAGTTTACTAGCCTAATATCAGTGTTACCCGTTTGGTCATCTCATCAATTGAAGATCTACCGAGATTGACCGGAGAGAGCCTTCTCCTGCCCCGTAGGGCTAGCTACGGGGCTGAATGGTTTGATGTTGCCTTGAGGTTTACCTTTCTCAGCCTGAGGTGAAATCTCAAGTGCTAACACAAAGCACACACATACAAGAAGACGAGAAATAATATGCCCAACTAATTTGAAGTTATCTCCTTGCGAACATGGTGTTCCCATTCATAAACTTGACGACTCGCTCTACTTCTTTCTAGTGAACAACTTTGGGACTTGCCATGAATCCTGAGACAATTCCAACCCCATAACTATAAATTTCTTGTTTAAATCTATACCCACTATATTATAATCTACACAAGGAGAACTCCATTCTTGTTTTGAAAGAACCTGCAATCGACTTGTACCATGCTATTTAATATTTTCTGTATTTACTCACATCCTTGGTCTGTGACATAAAGATGCAACAGGCTACCTTGCATTTTCTATACTAACACTCCTAAAAAATAATAAAGCATGCCCAAATCTATCATTTCAAATGATCTATGTAGCTCATCTTTTGGTTTTTCAATTATCGAAGTTGTTACCTATATTGATGAGATCTTCTACAACCGATACCGCAATGATAATATATGTTGGAGTTTTATCCGTGTTGCTCTGAAGGTGTTTCTCCTTCAGTAGAGCAACAATACTCTGCATTTTCCATTTAGGGGAGAAGTGTACCGAGTAGCAACCTTAGCATGTGTGCAAATGGGTTGAATGCACATTAGACTCTATTTATTGTTTTGAAGGTGTTTCTCCTTCAATAGTACTTCATCTTAGTAGATCCTTTTGGTCTGCACCTTCAGTAGATGCATGCAACCTTGGGATACATGTTGTAGATTATAGTTTTCCTATGAGGGTGTACCAGCGATGAAAGAAGTGAATCGATTTTAGGCATCTTGTGGTTGTTGTATGCAACCATGCTTGTTTAGTGTTTCCCAAACTTAGATAGAGACATCTTTAGTATGCTTTTATAGTTTGACTTGGATGCTCACTTTTCTTAATTTAGATTTTTTTCTTTATTTTGTTTTATGCACAGATTTATCTTTAAGAAAAGTGCACAGTAGAGAAGGGTTCTATATTTTGAGCAGGGGACACACTTCTAGGTAGGAGGTACTCTATTCTTAGAAGCTTTTGCCATGCAAGTTAGGTGCTTTATCCGAGGTTCTTCATTAGTGCATTGATAGTATATTGTTATTCCATGCAATACCTCAATAGTGTAAGATCAAATTATAGTTAATCTTGTCATAATATTTTGACTTACCCTCTTTTAGAGGGAAACTAGAGCGTGTGTCAAGCTTGCACGTCACAATTGTATCATGCAGAGTTTACATGGCACAAGTTGTGTGGATCTAAGCAACTAGATACCTGTTGGAATTCAAGAGGAAACAATACTATAAAGTGGGAAAGAGGTTTCGCAGTTAACCTGCCTTTCACATTATGGTTGGAGTCAGTTTGTTGGCAAGATGTTGGATACCCCAACTTCCTTTTCATGGCTGAGTGCAGATTGAATCCTTCGACATATTCCTCGCTCAATTTTCATTAAGCAATGGGTTTTCTCAGAAGTGCTTCACATCTATAAACTTTACCAGAGTTGTTGTTGAGTCTTTGGATGTGGTTATCTTTTCAAAGCACACATCTACAAGAAGACGAGAAATAATATGCCCGACTAATTTCAAGTTATGTTCCTGCAAATAGGGTGTTCCCTTCCATAAACCTGACGACTCGCTCTGCTTCTTTCTAGAGAACAAATTTGGGACTTTTCATGAATTGTGAGACAATTCCAACACCATAACTATCAGTTTCTTATTTAAAGTTATACCCGCTAGATTAGAACCCGCACAAGGAGAATTCTATTCTCATTTCAAAAGAACCCGCAATAGACTAATACCATGCTATTTAATATTTTATGTATTTCTTCGCATCCTTGGCTTGTAAAATAAAGATGCAATAGGCTACCTTGCATTTTCTATACTAACACTCCTAAACAATAATAAAGTATGCCCAAATCTGTCATTTCAAATGATCTATGTAATTCACCTTTTGGTTTTTCAATTATCAAAGTTGTTACCTATATTGATGAGATCATCTACAACCGAGGCCACAATGAAAATATTTGTTAGAGTTTTATCCATGTTGCACTAAAGGTTTTTTTTCTTCAACAACACTACAATACATTGCAGTTTCCATTTAGCAGAGAAGTGTACCTAGTAATAGCCTTGGTCTGTGTGCAAATGGGTTGAATTCACAGTAGACTTTATATGTTGTTTTGAAGGTGTTTCTCCTTCAATAGTACTTCATCTCAACAGATCCTTTCAATCTACATCTTCAGCATATGCATACAGCCTTGGGGTACATGCTACAGATTCCAGTTTTGTTGTGAGGGTATAGCAACAGCGAAAGAAGCGCATCAATTTTAGGCATCTTATGGTTGTTGTATGCAAGCATGCTTGTCTAGTGTTTCCCAAACTTATATAGAGCCATATTTAGTATAATTTTATAGTTTGACTTAGATGCTCACTTTTCTTAATTTAGGTGTTTTTCTTAGTACTATTTTATGCACAGATTTATCTTTAAGAAAAGTGCACAGTAGAGAAGGGTTCTATATTTTGAGCAGGGGACACTCTTTTAGGTAGGAGGTACTCTATTCTAAGGAGCTTCTATCATGCATGTTAGGTGCTTTATCCTAGACAGAGTTCCAAGTCCCTGCCTCCTTTACAAATTCCCTGCCAGACAAGACATTGGTGGACAAAGTTCCAAGTCTACAAATTTTCCAAAAACCCACCGAAGCCTAGCTATCTAGCCTAAAATCCCTTACATTCCAGTCATCTCTTGGCTATGATTTCATAGGGAGAACCCTCTCTGGTTTGGTAGGGCTAGCTACCAAACTAAAAGCTTGGTCTGTGGTTACCTCCGTCAATCTCCTCATCAACCTGGGACATTGTGGAGGATAATAGAGGGCATGACAACGTGGGAGTACCAAGGTGTTCTAGTGAATGTAGGGTTCCCAAGTCATGGAAGAATATAATGCTAGTTGTGAGGTCATGACTGCCAAGGTGTGTTAGGGAATGCTAGGGCATGCTAACATGTGCCAAATAGTACGAAGACATGTCAAACAAGCTAAGATGTGCCAAGTGCTAAGGCATGCCGAGATGTACAAGGGTTCCAAGTCCCTGTCTCCTCTTCTTCCATATGCTATCCACTTATGACATTTCCTTTGCAATATTTGGTGCTTTTGCTAGTTATAGGTCATTTATAAGTTATAAATGTCTTCAGAGTTTCACTTCGAATTAAGTATTCAACTGAACATATTAATTCTCTTATACATAACTATTTTTCCCTCCACCCACTTTTCATAACTTCAATAACCATTAGGTAGGGACCTGCAGCTTCAATATTGCTTTGCTTGATTAGTAAAATATTGTCGGGACTTTAATTTATTGAAAGTTGTAGAATTTAAAATTTATGAAGTTTCAAGGTCTAATTTTTAGAAGTATAATTCTTTAAAGAGTGCTAGCTCAATGGAAGAGCACCTACTTTACAAGCACGAAGTTGGTGGTTTGATTCCATCGTGCCCTGACATCCATATGGAATGGCAACAATCAATTTTTGGTGATGGAGGCCCTTTTAACCATCACAAATGAGCTTTGGTGACATTTTTCGACCCTCACCAAAAATATGAAATGGTGACGGTCAACGAACGCCACCATATATACGCATCAATAGTGACGACTCTCAAAGGTCCGTAACCATAAATCATTGTTGTTGATATGAAATGGTGACGATCGTTGTCCGTCATTATAGTCATTATTCGTGACATATCTTGAATGTCACCACAACACCTATACTTTTGGCAATGCGGCTTTTGGTGACAGTCAACGAACGTAACCATATATATGCACCAATAATGACAACCATTAAAGATCCATCATAATAAATCATTGTTGTTCATATGAAATGGTAACGATCACTATCCGTCATTATAATCAATATTCGTGATGGACCTTGAATGTCACCATAACACTTATACTTTTAGTAGTGCCACCTTTGGTGATGTTCAGTTTTTGGTGACCGAGGCTATGGTCCGTCACCATTGCTCATATGTAATGGTGACGGTCGCTACCTGTCATTATAAATCATTATTGGTGACGAACTTTGAATGTCACTACAACACCTATACTTTTGGCGACGCCACCTTTGGTGACATTCAGTTTTTGGTGACGGAGGCCATGGTCCGTCACCATTGCTCATATAAAATGGTGACGGTCGCTATCTGTCATTATAAATCATTATTGGTGATGAACTTTGTATGTCACTACAACACTTTTACTTTTGGCAACGCCACCTTTGGTGACGTGCAGTTTTTTATGACTAATGTTGTTACCAATGAGCTTATGGTGACATTTTTTGCCCCTCACCATGTCCTTTTTTCTTGTAGTGCATGTTTCATCGTCACAGTCAACTTCTTCCATGAAAAAGAAAAGGTACAATAGGTGGTTTCCGAACTGATGTTGGCTTGTCATGAGTGGACATCATTTGTAGGTGTTATCATTTCAACGTGAAAAGTTTATCCTCAAGGGAGGTCATCAAGGAGAGGCTATGAAAGAGTCTTGGACCAAGACAAAGACATGGTAACTCATACTTCCTTGGAATATTTTGACACTCATCTTGACCCTTCGAAGGGTGAAGATGAAAAACAAGAAAAGTTATATCATGAAGAAATCAAAATTGTAGTAGCAAGGAGAAGAGCTTGGCATTAATGAAATGTCTTATGTCATTGTCACCAAGTCATGACTTCTCAAAGTGTCATTACAAAGTCACATGTGTTAATGCATTTTGCCACATCACTTGTGGAATGTAATTATGTGATCTCCAAAAATGAGAAAATGTAAAATATGTGGAAGCCTAAGGGTCCCATATGGAATGTGAAAAGTCACTAGAAAGTTTTAAAATCATGTAGAAGCTCAAAGGTCACATAGGAATTTGAAAAGAAATAGTAGGAGCTCAAGAGTCACATGGGAGGTGGAGAGTCACCTCATTTGTTATAAATACACCCTCATAGATCAAGCAAATGGGCTTGGGACTTTTCACCTTTACTTCTCTAGCTTGGCATAGGAGAGAAGAGATTCTTTCTTTGGAGGAGTAATTAGTGACTTAATGTTCCACTGTTAGGCTAGTGTGGCAACATTATAATTGTGTATATTGGGACTTTCACTTAATATATGAAGCTCTCAAAGCCGACGTACTTTCATGCATATGTTGTGAATGATTGTGAGACTATTCTTTCATTGTTTGTGATGTATGTTTACGTTAACACATACTAATGAAAATGAATTATTTCGTTGGCTTTGGTATGCATCTAGTTGAATGTGTGTTGTTACTTGCTTTTATAATTGTTGCTATCTTGTGAACTACTTTACAGGTTAATCAACAATTCTTTCATGATATTGTGTACCTCTTTTAGGATAGTACTATTACTTTTATTCTAGAGGTGCACCTCATATACATTGCAATTGCATGCCTCACAGTGTCAACTTACTTTCTTGTTTCAAAGATTGTTTGTATAATCTCGTGTTGATAATTGTAGCCAAGGCACTTCCTAAGAATAATGGCAATCGACCTTGTTTCTTGGTTGGGGTTCTGTTGTAGTGAAAACACAACCCTCCCATTGTATTCTATCATAATAGACACAGTGACCCTTTTTTGCATTGCATGTAGGCTTTGAATGCAATTGCTTCATTTCAAGTCTAATTTTCTTTTTATTTACACTTGTTTTATTTTTATAATTTGCCTAAGTTTGATTAAGTTTGTTTGTTAATAAACTATGTAAATAAGTTTTTGTTTTAAACATCTTAATTAATTAGATTAATGAATAAAATAGCCCCTGAGACCAAGATGTGTGCATAGGCTTTAAGCCTTAATCATTAAACAATGTGGCTCTTTTCAATAAATGTATATTATAAAGTGGCTAGGCCATAAAACACATGAAACACATGATAATCAATTGTCGGAGTAAAAGACCCACATTCCATGTCATTGTTTCTGCTCCCACATATCGGAGGTAATGCATATCAGAGATTTCCTTTCGAGACACATCTCCAAAATTCTGATATGTTTCTTCATCGATACTTCGATATCCATGCCGCTCTAACCTCCCAGAATCATATCCCTCCGATCTTCGATATTCCGATATGGCACTTCTCCGATTCTCCAATAAAACCCTCTTATCCATATTGAAACTTCCATATCAAAACTTCTTATCGGTTATCATTCTTTTCAACTCCCGATATCAAATCTCTAATACAAGTCCTCTCATATCTATCAGGCTTCAATATGTCGGACCCAATATCGCAACTATTTCGTTTTGTCTCATTTTAAAAGTTTCGATGAGCTTACCTCCGATACCACTCAGTTCTTGCCATGTATAAGTAAAAGCCACTTAATTAATTTAAAATGGTCTCTTGGCATAAGTATAGTTTAATGCATTTTTATAGTTTAATCTATGTTTTCGCTATTTTAATAATAAATCTTTGATCTCCTCTGTGATTTGTGTAACAGGACATAATGTCGTGCTCGGTCCATGCTTCTAAAGGCCCCCTGCCATGTGGAAAATACTGTTCAAAATTAACTTGACTGTTGTAACGAACTCCATAACAGGCCATGACCAATAACAACTAATGGATCCTTCGGCCAGCAATAGAGTCAATTGGTTCGACTAGTGTAACGATTTCCCAAATTTGGCCTGTATTCAACTAAAACAATTTGTTTTCAGCTTGTTGAAGAAAACCTCCAGATTCGGTTGTTGAGAGATATAAGGGGGGTTGTTAGCTCTGTAAATCTTGTATAAATACCCCTGAATTCGATGAAAAGAGGAGGAGGTCATGATCCACCATAGGGGGTCTCTGCTATGATTTAATTTGTGCTTATACACTATTGTTTAGCACAGAGAGAGTTATTGTAGAGATTGAAAGAGGGTTTTTGGCTTTGTTATAATTGCTTTGCACTATTGCAAGCAGTTTTACTATGGGTTTGAGCTACTCCAAGACTGTGCATTTGTAATGTAATTTTGGCACTGTTTAATGAATTTTCATTCTTGTGTACTATTACCAGAATGTTAAATTTTTATATTTTTGTCAAAGTTTTATAATTGGTTTTGATCTACATTCTAAGTAGTATGTTTCTTTGATCTCTAACACTATTGTTGAGTCATATTGTGATATGTTGTTGAAGTCTTGCAGGAGCTATCTCCAAGAGGCAGAATGAGATCGAAATCATACTTAATTCATTGAATTATACTTGTCGTGAATAATAACTATTTATTATTCATTTACATGTGTATTTTCTTTTATGTGTATTAATTGAAATGCACCATTTCTTTTAATTAATACAAATTTTATAATGAATTTTGTTTAAAATGAATTCAGACTTGTAGATGGACTTACCTTAATAACTATTTATTAAAGTGGATTCATTTACATGGCTGTTTTAACCTTTTATGAGTTTACAAACTATTTTGGAATTCATAATCGAATATTAATTCTAAATTCATTCATAAACCAATATTTCCCCCTGTTTTAGTTATCTTGCTCTCAGATTAGGAGAGGGTTATCCCATTCTAGTTCGAGATCGTTTTTTTAGATTAGTTATGCATTTACATCTTAGTTTGCATCAAGTCCTCTCTTAAAGAGGCAAATAAATCATTTAATTGTGGTTTGATCAGCCTTTTTAAATCGATCAAACTTTTGTGTCGATTTACTTCTTTAACTTACATCTTTAAAGATTGATATAAAGGAAATGTAACATATTATGATGTGGATAGATTAACTTAGTTTATATTATATTAGTATTAGATTAGTTTTAGGTTAGTCTTAGAGGATAGGGTAACTAGACCCATTACTAGTCGGAACTACCATCCTCAACGGAAAAGGAGCTGCTTTAAGTTCCCAACCGGTGGTCTCCCCTAATGTTGACGAAGGACATTTTTGCCAATCAACAGGATCCTACTAAATGGTGTGACGTCTAGTTGGGACTTCATACTGGGGAGACCCAACAAGTGGTGCTAGAAGGAGGGCCAGGTGACAGGTTGTACCCATTGATTTTGTTTTTGAATCTCTCATCTGGAATGGATCATTCCCAAATCATAATCCATGGACGCTTTTCTAATAGAAATAATCTTACACTCCCCATGGAACTTACCTACAACTTATCTCAATTAAAGTTTGATGATAAGGGTGGAATATCCATAACTGAGCATGCATCTCAATTTCTTAAGTTTTGTGATTTTCATGAAGTGATTTATGAAGATGTTGGTTGTAAATTATTCACCCTCACACTTGAAGGTTGAGTTAAGCTGTGGTGTCATACCTTACCAATCACTTCCATTCATTCATTTGAAAAACTCTTCAAGGAGCTTCATTAATCCTTTGATAGGTATGATTACTGAGACGTTCATAAAAGGATTAATCAACTTAGAATGAAATTTGATGAATCAATAGAGGATTTTGCTAATAGATTTATTCACCTATGTTATGTGTTTCTTGAAGAAGATGTGGATTGGGATTTCTTTAAAGAAAAGTTTCAGTGTTTGGTTCAAATCTCTCTAAAACATGGTGAATTTGAATCCTTGGTTGATTGTGCTCTCCCAAATTTTATTAATCATGAGACACTTCCAATCTTAGAGGAGGAACCTACTTCCCCGTTTGTCTCTTGTCCTCCTCCCTTTTCATTTCCAAACAAGGTAGTCTCTAGTGTTATCATTGAAGTTTGGAAATTCAAAAATCAAATTGATGATCCATTTATCCCACCTACATTTTATCTTCATGGTCAACATTATATATGGAAAAACTTGGAATGTCTTAATTAGTACAAGCAACCTAAGGTGAAGACTGGTCCCTTGATTCCCCTAGATCACATTAATGTACATAACTAAAATATTGAATCTAACATCATTAAAAGTGTTGTTTCTTCAAGGGACACCTGTCATCCTCTATCATATACATGTCATGACCCTTTGTACCTTGATCCGCTTGATCAATCTGCTCCACCAACTAGTTCTTCAAATACTTTTGATTTTCAATTTGCTAGTCCAAATGGTGATCAAATACAAGGTGGTCACATTTCATAGGTAGAGGAGTAGAAAGGTGAAGATACTTTTGATCTCTCTTCCCTATTTCAAAGTCCCCTATGTCAAGATGATGTTCCTTCATTCTTGGCTGATTTAGAATCTTGTGATCTTGGAAATCGGTTAAACAAAATCAAGATGTTTAATCAATATCAAGCCTTGGGAAACCATCATTCTGATGACCATGACTACATTGATGTACATGGTGATGATTGCCTGGGCACATTGGCCAATATTTTTATTTCTCAAGAAGATATTCTTATAGGAACTTCTTCTTCAACCTGCCATCCCTTGTGTCCTATTGCTTGCAATGAATTAACTCATGATGAAGATATGCTATACTCTTCAAGTTCACAATCTAATGAGAAGGATCTTGAATTGACACAAGATGGTAAGGTTGCACATGATGAAGAAGAAAACAATGAAGTCATTGAGCATCCATTCCATTATTTACAACCTCTAGTCTTGCGTAAGGATAATTCTCTAGCTCAGGTTACTCATGAAACTTCTCTGATTTACACATCCTCACATATGCAATCAAAAGAATCTTCTAGCTTAGAGTAATATGTTTGTTGAAGTTGTAAAATCTGATCAAACTAGTGATGTAAATGGTTTACATCTCAATAATAGTGATCTTGTTTCCTTAACTGATAATAGTTGTCCACATGCAATTTTCGATATGACTCAAGTCTCAAAATGTAATTATTCAACATTTGAAAGTTCTGGGATTTGTTAGGGAGTCGAGGCACTTCAAATTTCACTGATGGTTATGTCAGGTTCTCACACTCTTGATGATATTCCCAAACCATGTCAAATGTAGATTTGCTCGCATAATTTTTTCTACACGTTGTTTCACAAGGTGTAAACTCCTTGAAATATTTTCATCATTTCCAAGATAATTTTCCAAAATTTCAACATCTGGTCCTAATTAGATAGAGAGTCTTGCTTTGGTTGACTCATCATCATGCAAATCTCCCATGTCAAATCCAGGATTGGAATGTATACCTTTCATGGATGGACAGAGCTATGAAGCCAACCATTGAATTATCATGACAAAGATTATCATCGGTTGAAAGCTTCGTATCTGTCAAATACTTTTGTGAATGATCAATTCATGTTCTTTCTTGTGAATATTTTGATGTTAATCATTTTCATTCTAGCACAAGCTATCCTCTCGAGTGTTGGTGAATTCTTGAGTTATTTGGTGAATCAAATTTCTCATCTTGGTAAATTAATTTCCCAAGTTGATAGAAAGGTTGAATTTGATTCAACACATGGTGACTCATTGTATCCTGTTTGGTTTCATGTATTTGGTATACTAGTATTCATTTTTAATTCTTTTGATTTTCATGATGTTGGTTTAGATTGTAATTGGATACAAGGTAGTGATTTTTTGTACCCAACATGCGAGGATGATTCTATTATTCAAATCATTTGTGAAACTTCTCAAATTGATCCATCTCTATTTTCATATAATGGAGAATCTTATGCCCTAACTAGTCCATCTGATCATAACACTAGGTCTAACATATGTCATGCAACTAATCATTTTCCCACTAGTATATTTGATGATAGTTGTTTTACATCAATTTATATTGTTGAACCAATTGATCTTTATGGTTTATCATCTCACTGTTTAGATACATGTCAAGCAATTGAGGCACTTTAGTCTTTTCTGATCTTGACAAGGCTCTTGAACAAAATCATATCAATTTTCTTTCACAATATTCTCTTTATAATTTTGTGTTAATTAAAATTTCATTTTCCCAAGAATTTCAAGGCTCTCAAAAGGACTTTTTTGAATTCCATAATCGAATCTATGATTGGTTGGAAACATCTTACTTTGCAAGCTAATAGTAAGTTCCGGTCTTTCATGATGTTTGCTAAGAATGAGAATACAAACAAAGGTACATTTATAAGAAGCTTTCAAGGTTTGTATTATTGTTGTTCTGATAAAAAAGGTAAGGCTACAAATTGGTTAAAGTTAGTTGTTATGGCACATATTCCTACCTTTAGGAAAGACCTTTTATCTATTATACAAATTATTAATGGTCATATTTTTATTTTGCACATTTCTTTATATTGTTTCTAATTGCTCATATCTTTCTACTTGCAAGTTAGGAGCAACTTCAATGGCTACATTGGAAATTTCACTTCACTTAGTCCTGACCTTCTAATTTGTTAAGTTAGAAGTAGGTCTAGATGCATTTTTACTTTTCTAGTTGCACCTCATGGCCCTGCAGTCCCCCTTCAAGATATAATATTTACATTTATTTGTTTTCCCACTCTCTGTCTTGCTTTGCTTTCATTTTACTCTTACGTTATGTTATGTCCTTTTCTTTTTTGTTTTTTCATCTCTTTTCTTTCATGTTTTATTCAATATGACCATGCATGAAAAATGCTCTTTTGGGGCTAAAAAAGACAATGTGGGAAAGTTTTGAAAAGGTAATTGTAATGACGAGCAACTCTTAGCTAATATGTCTTCCTCTTTTTTTGGGGGACTACACAAATTTTAAAGTCAAAACATGTCTGAATGGAAAATACAATTCATTCAGATGGAAAGCTATAAACAGAACCACGATGCCCATATCTATTTTAGGATCTTTATTCCTTGACTCAGTATGGTAATTGAATGGTGTTTTTCTTGCCAATCCAATCAAGTAGAGAAGGGAAAGGAGAAAACTAAGAGCGAGAATATTAATTTCAGAGGTATATAATAGTCTTTGAAGGAATAACCTCTCTTTCTTTCAATAAGTCGGGATCCCTCTTCTGCCCTAGAAATAAATGTCAATAAAATTCTAATGAACATTATTGAAAATAAAATAAAGGGTGAAAGAAGAGAAAGTATTCTTGCACAAAGAGGTGAAACAAGCAACATTGATGAGGTACTAAACAAGCTCGCTAGAAGCAAAGTAATGCTTGTGTCACTGTAGTGACTCCGCTGAGGTATTGAACAAACCTGTTGGCAGTGGAGCAACGCTAGATATGGAATTAAAATTTCGATCATCTTAAACTCACAAATATATACTATCTTTCTCCCATATCAAAACAATTGAGATATGATAAGTCTTGTAAATATCTTTAGTCGAGAAAGGGGATAGGAAAGACCACACTTGTAACCAAGATAAATGGGGAAGCTAAGGTAATTCACATAGTGAATCAATACTTCATGGAGGATTAGACTCTATGTATAAATTTAGTCCTAAACAAGGAAATTGAACTTCTTCTAATGTGTTTCCAAGTGTTGTCATTGCAACAAACATCCTCTAAAATTTTGCCTACATTTGAATTTTGGAGCCTCCTTGTGATCTTATGATCTTTCATTCCAAGTTGATCATAGTCGCTTCATGGTCGGTTGATGTCTTGCTAAGTGTTCAATTCTTCTTCTGAAATTCTAACTATTGAAGCCACTTGCTCACACATGCTTATCTTTTGATGCATTTACAAGCGCATTCCTTCTAGCAAGCCTAGCAACCAATGTCTACCCTTGAAAACAATGCTTATGCAGTCCTTCAGAATAATGCTTGTGCGGTCTCTAGAAATAGTACCTGCAAAGTCCTTACTAACAATGATTGTGCAGTTTTTGTGATAGGCATTGTGCAACTCTCGAACATTGCATAACCCCTGATGACAATGCTTGCACAATCCATGTGAGAAGTCAATGCGCAATCCTAGTTGACAATTTCTCTTACTCTTAGTTGCACATGTACTATAATCCCTGTGAGTTTTCCTAACTATCGCTTTTTCTTTCAAAAGTGTCGATTTCACTTCCACGACTATTGTTTTTTCTTGTTTTCACTTTCGTAAGTGTCACTTTTTCTTTATTTAGCTCTCGCATGTGTTGCTTCCACTTTCTTTAGCTTTTGCAAGTGTCATTTCCACTTATTCTTTCTATCGCAAGTGTCGCTTTTGATTATCTTCACTCCTGCATGTGTTTCACTTTAGCGCCCCACTAGAGGAAACTATAATGCACTTTTTTGCATTAGTTGATTATATATATCATAGTAATATGTTCTAGACACTTTCCCACAACTTAGCGCACTTTCTAGTTGCAATCGACACTACTATCGTAACTTGTATTCTAAGTGTCGTAAAGCTATGTTTAAATTGTCGCACTTGGAAATAAGTGTCGCTTTGTTGTCATTTCAAGGTATGAATATGGATTTTAAGTATGAGGTGTTCTATTGGATTTTTTTATGGTACACATGTGTGTGATTCTATATTGGAACTTTTTTACATCTTATTTTCTCCCTTGTTCCATTGATCCAACACTTAGCCAATTTTGGAGTTCATCCCTATCCTCACACCTTGCACAACTCATGAGCATACTTAATCTTCTAGGCAAGTGATGAGTACTATGCACACTCCTAAGTATCAGTGATGAAATCCTTACCTCTTGGACCTGTGCACTCTACTCATCTTAAGGACAACCTCCTTCACTTACACATTTAGCAACCTTAGAGTCTAGACTATCAATCTAGTTGCTTAGCCTTGCCAACTGCGCAGTTCATGGTTCCTCCTGCCTTGGATTACACATTGCGTAGTTGTGGTGGACAATGGGGCCATCCCTGTGTCACTGTCATGCCCAACTACACAATCCTCTAAGCTTCCTCTTCAACTATTACACATTGTGCAGTTACAGTGCCCTGACTTGCCTCCCTGTCTCTCTAACTTGCTCAACTACACAATCCCTTCATCTAGTGGAGATCCTACTATGCATTACACATTTCTAGTGGGCAATAGGTCACCTTTAGGTCACTGAAACCCTCAATTGTGAAATTCTTGGAATCTGCCCCTCAATCACTATGCATTGCGCAGTTATAGTGGCTAGTCATGTCCCTCTTGTTGACTGAAACCCCTCACTATGTAGTACCTTGTCATGTCTTTCCTCCTACTACGAATTACGTAATTGCAGTGGACAGTGAGCTTATCCCTCAGCCCTTGTGATTCTCAACTACACAATCTTTGCCTCCTCTTCCTTGAGCACTTCGTACTGTGCTTCCTCAGTAAGAAAGCTACTCAACTTATCTCTTGGATTTCCCCACTGTGTAGAACCTTAATAAGCCTTCCCTAATTCCACATTGTGCAATCCTAGAGGATAATGTGGTCATCCTCAACTACACAATTCTTAGATTCTTTCTCTCAAAACCCTTGCTTGTTGCCTCATCACAGTCAACATCTTCCATGAGTAATCAAAGGTATAATAGGTGGTTTCCAGAATGATGTTGGCTTGTCATGAGTGGAATTCATCTACAAGTGTTATCATTTCAACATGGCAAGGTGATCCTCAAGGGAGGTCATCAAGGAGAGGCTACAAGAGAGCACTTGCGAAGAAGGAGCAAAAGAAAGAACCATCATGAAGGACATGAAGGAATTTTGGACCAAGACAAAGACATGGTAACTCATATTGGCTTGGAAGATTCTGACACTCATCTAGACCCTTCGGAGGGTGAAGTTGAAGAATAAGCAAAGTTCCGGCATGAAGAAATCAAAATCATAGACTGGCTCTAATACCATATAAATTTTATAAACCCAACCTTGATTTGTTGTTTCACTAAGTTATACATAGTTTAATTATTCTTGTTGCTCATTAACTGAACTTAGAACAGTAAACACAATGAATCTCTTACTAACTACTGAATTGGAAATCATAAATGTAACTTCACAAAAAATAGACACAAAATTTAGGGCAAAACCCCCATGAGGGTAAACCCAAAGAAAGAGATCTTTATTTCTGCTTGAGCATATAGGAAATTACAACAGTATAAAAATACAGTCAAACTTATCTCATTATCCAAGCAAATTTTACCTTGAAATTTGTGCCTACTAGACTCCTCATTTTTCATGCCCACTTTAGATTTCAACTCAGAAAATTACAGAGTCTGCTACAGCAATTAATGTTGTATGACCCTCTCTTTTTCTGTGCCTGAAATCCTCAATTTTTGTGCCTGAAAAATACAGACTAGTACAACAATTAATGTTGTACAATTTTTCCTTGGAAAATGTGTCTAAATGTTGTTGTACGACCTCCTACTGTACAGTTCTGCCTTGGGATGTGTGCTTCCCTCCTTGAAGTTTGCACCCTTCTTTGCTAACCTTCTCTTCCTCTCAACTCTTCTCTCTCTCTTCATTCAATGAACTCATGAATGCGCTCTCTCCTTGTGTGAAACTCTCACACTGATGTCTTTCTCTCTAAAAAGCCATTTTTATACTTTTTCTCTTAATGACCTAACCCTAACTTCTCTAACCACCTTTTCAATGGCTCAAATTAGATTAGATCTAGGGATAGCATTTAATCTCACATTAAATACACTTTATTTAATTTTCTCTTTAAATGCACTTTTAAGTCATTAATTACAAAAAGTCATTTTTTATACTATAAAGTACAAAAAGTCACTTTTATAATATAAAATCACTTTATGCTAGAAAGTTCACTTACTAGAGAGACAACTTTAGTGTCCCCCACTCCCCCTTCCATGATAAAGATTAAAACATGGAAGAAGACATCCTGAGCTACAATTTCTCAACAAATCTTTCATGCGTCGATAGGGATAGATTCTCTATAGGTGCATACCACTTTTAAATATGTAAAACTTGACAAAAAGGTTTGCACTTCAAGGTATTTGACCCCTCTCAACACATGATATATCTAAAGTTGAGATGGATCTACACTGATATCATTATCAACAACTATATAGTGAGACCTTGATGGAATGAAAGATCATTATTTGATTCTATCAATCAATTAATGGCCACTAAAAATGTACTCTTTTATCAAATTTGAATAATACAAGTAGAATTTTTCCTTGAAATATATATATACAAGTCAGCAATATACTCAAGTGGTGTTTGCAACAGATTTGTGTTAGTAGTGGAAGTAATGTGGTAATGATTTCAGGAAGCATTTGAGTTTTCCAAATGGGTTATAATCTAAGTCACTTGACACGAGGACACGGGACAAGAAGGACACGAGGATTCGAGTGTCCGACACGGGCATGTTGACCCCCCAGAACAGGACACATTATATATATATATATATATATATATATTAAAAATTAGATATTTCTTACACAAATTCTCATTCATGATAAAAATTCATTGATTCAAACATAGATCTTCATCTAGATGTATGTTTTACAAAGTAACATTATGCATACAAATACAATTGTGACATATTCATAAATAATCCAATAGGAGAAAGACAAGAAATTGCAGTTTTCTCATTAAGTCATCAAAATCAAAATGTGTTACATAGGTAGTAGTAATGCCAATAGCAAATACAAAACAGCTACAAGCCTCAGCGCAGTAGGTAGCTCATGAGTCATTTTTCATCATCATCAAAATCAACATCATTGTCATCATCATGGTCACCACTACTCTCCTCTGTTGCATCCTCCTCTGTATCCAATGTCATCTTTGCATCTGTTGGTGTGGAGGATGACCCCTCAACAATATCATCATCATCAAAAGTGGCAGGCTCTAGCACTGGCTCATTAAGATCCAAGTTGGCCAATTCCAACTCAACATTATTGTCCAAATTGATATCATCAAGTAAGACATCGCACATCTTTGTCTTTCTTTTCAACCACTCACCCCTATGCCTGTAAATAAGACGAAGGTTGGTGTGCACATACACCATTGTCTCTGCCTTGGACTGCTCAAGCCTGCTCTTCTTACCTGTTGCTTGAATCGCCTCCAAAATTTTCCCAAACACTTTGTTATTCACTCCCACGCACCCACAACAAGAGAGACAGAGAAAAATGAGGGAGAAATGACCCAAAATCGGCCTTTATGGGCCACGCGACGCGCAATCAAGGGGACACATGTCCTAGAATCGGGGCACAACGGACTCGTTCCCCAGACATGACAAGATACGATTGGGACACGATCGTAGGACATGTGTCCCACCAAATTGTGTCTGATTCGCTCTATTCGGGACACAATAAGACGAAGGTTGGTGTGCACATACACCATTGTCTCTGCCTTGGACTGCTCAAGCTTGCTCTTCTTACCTGTTGCTTGAATCGCCTCCAAAATTTTCCCAAACACTTTGTTATTCACTCCCACGCACCCACAACAAGAGAGACAGAGAAAAATGAGGGAGAAATGACCCAAAATCGGCCTTTATGGGCCACGCAACGCACAATCAAGGGGACACGTGTCCTAGAATCGAGGGACGATGGACTCATTCCCTAGACATGACAAGATACGATTGGGACACGATCATAGGACATGTGTCCCACCAAATTGTGTCTGATTCGCTCGATTCGGGACACACTGAGGGTTTAGGACGAATCTGGTTTCATAGGTTATGATATATCACTATGTTAAGCTTGGGAACTAGACTAATAGGTTCATTAGATTCTTTTTACAATGCATTGATTTCAGCATGACGTTCTTATGGTGTTGTTTTTTTTTTTTAGAAGGCTACAAGCTTCCTCTTATCAAGATTGAGGCTAACATGCCCAGGTTTTAGCATTATAAGGGATCCATTAACACAATTCAATTCAATGGCTCTTTAGCTAAGTAGCCACAAGTGGGGGGTATTTCACCTAGGACTTGCACCAACCGTTGATGCAAGTGCTAATGCACATCCACAAGCACAAGTACAAACACTAGCATGTCACTGGTTGGACTTGAACCATAGTGGAGATTGTTGTCGTCTGTCACACACACCTAAGTTAGTGAGAAAAGCCCTTAACCCCACAAGGTGTGGTTGGTGGAAAATTTAAGAAATGGGGTTGTCACCTATTCCCAACTCTCTCTGTGTTTAAGCTCTCTCTTCAGTTAAGGGGGGTGGTACCTAAATGGAAAACTAAGTTAAAATGGGGGGATGTGGGGTTTCTAGGAGATGTCAAATTTGAATTACTTGAGATTATGAGCAAATACAATGAGCAATATGAAATGAAATATATAATCATCAAAACATGAATCAAAGATTAGCATACCAGTGCCTTCAATATTGCTTAAAAATAAATATTACTTGTTCAATAAAAATGAAGTGTTTTAAATTGAAACACAAGTAACTCTGTTAATCAAACAAAAAATGTTAGCAAAATATGATATCACATGCAAGATATAAAATCTACTTTTAAGAAATGCTTTCAAAATATATAATCATTCACAAATCCAAAGTATGTAAGGAAGCAATATAGAATGACTTGCAAAGGAAACAAGTTAAAACTTTACTTGCAAAAATGAACAAGATGATACTTGCTTAAATAAGATAATCAATTCAAATCGTTTTCATCAATGACAATTACATGAATAATTTGCATGTAAAATAATAAAATGTGTTAGCATGAAATGCACTTATACTAAAATTAATTGCAATTATCTTGGTTAATTTTAATCTAAATGCCTAGTCTAGGTGAGAGATCTTCCTCTTGAACTCTTTCCAAAGGGTAAAAATTGGTGTGGCTGTAAGAAAGAGGAGTTGAAGACACACTAGTGTCATTAACGATATCCTTCCCCTGAGTCCTACTAGCCAACGTGTGTCTTCGTCCCTACAATGGGACAAGCCACCTCCATAGTTGTAAGGTCACACGCTTTTACTTTGCTTCATACCAATTGGATAATTTTCCAAGAAAGATTTTTCCCTATGATTTCTATCAACCAAGCTTATGCTTGGAGGTAAATTGAGTTAAAATGCAATTATGCCAAAATTCATAATATACTAAGCAAGTAACATTACTAATGCTTTGCAAAAAAAGGAAATGCTTCAAGTAAATGGAAATATGTCTAATGAGATAACTTAGATAATTGCTCAAAGTTGTACAAGATACAAGAACATAAGCTTCATAAGCACATAAGATTGTAAATTGTTCAAAGTAAGTGTTTTAACAAATGATATATCAATGATCAATCAACTAAAGCAATGAAATGAGATGACGCTTCAAAGTATGATATCTTTGCAAAGTGAGAAAATAACTTTAAAATAAATGAGCAAGTTGTTGGAATTTCTAAGTCTAACCCATTAGAAACCCTTTATGTACTTTCCAATTTATTCCTACCTACTTGTTATGTTAATTAACAAGTTATTTACCACGTGAATATTGGAAATAAATACAAGTACATGCTCAACACATTACAGATCATTCACTGAAGGAAACAAAACAAGCACACAAGTGACACTGTTGTTTTTGGACCAATGTCCCCGGAAAAACATAATGCGGGAAAATCGGTGGAGCTATCTGAGGGTTTTATTATTATGCAGTTTATGAATACAATCTGGGTGCCAAAACTGGCTCACCCAACAGAAAATAATCTCGGCAGTAGTACCTCTCCTTCGGAGACAGATGTTCCGGCTGAAACCCTGGATAAACACTTCGGCAGCTCCTCAGCTCCAATATGCCCCATGAAAAACCCCAGCGTCAGCCTCTTCTGCCCTCTGTGTCAGCTTTCCCAACAGTTCCGGCTGTTCCGTGCAGTTCTGGGTTCTGCCCTTTGCGTCAACTTTCCCGGTTGTTCTGGCAATTCCGGTTGTTCCCAGCAGTTCCAGCTTCTGCCCTCAGCTTCAGCTTTCCCGATTTTTCCGGCAATTCTGACTGTTCCAAGCAGTTCCGGCTTATGCCATCTGCATCATCTTTCCCGGTTGTTCTAGCAGTTCTCGGCAATTCCAGTTGTTCTGGCAATTCCCGACAGTTCCGGCTTCTGCCCTCTGCGTCAGCTTTCCTGACTGTTGTGTTGATCCTCCCGGCACTATCTTTACCTCTTTGTTTCTATATTCACTGCCCCTCAGCTGCAACTCCAGATCACTCTCTCAACTTTCTCAACAAAAGCAGCCCCAGAAAGTCAAAATCTTGATCTCTTGGTGTGTTCTCCAAGTGACCCTCAAGCCCCCTCTTATACTTTTCTCATTGGCAAACCAATGACCGAGATTAAGTCTCTAATCAACAACTAAGATTAGATCTGGCTTGATCCATGACTTTTGGACCATTCTAGCACAGTTATAAATTAATTCACATTAATATTTTATTTTCCCTAAGTTTAGACTTAGGGACTCCATTAAAAATAATAATTATTTTAATATCTCCCAAACTGTTTAGAATATGCCCAAACCCTTTCTGTGTATTGAAGATCTCATGTGCCTTAGCCTCTCCACCAATTTTCGTGGCTAGAGCACATCCAATGCTACCCCAAATCAACACTCCCTCTTAGCGAGGACTGTGCTCTAGCAATACCCTTCACTTAGTATCACCTTAATCATTCAACATCGGTCCTTGTGCTGATACTAAGCCTGTTGCCCATCATCTGCACTGTTGCATTCTGTATTGCTACCCATGGCCTTGCCACTTCCACTGCTGCATCCATACTGCAACTCCCTCTCATCCTGTTGCATCGTGCTGCCCATAGCACTGTCACTACTAACTGTTGTACTACAACCCAGTTACTGCGAAGTAAGTAACTGATCTCCCAACTCTGACATCTCTGTCAGGCTAGAGACACTCCTGATGTTGAAGCTCCCTCTGTCACTCACAAGTGCTCCCTCTCTTACCTTTGCGTTGCTACAACAACTCCCTGCATCTCACACCGTTGCACACCTCTTTGTGCCATCGTACACTGGTGCAACACTCCCGTGCCTCTCGCACTATTGCAACCTACTAGCCTCGCATTGTCCTAGGAATCTTGCATTGTCGCTCCCTCTGCTGCTCCATCCTCATTCGTCTATACCGACATCTGCTAGTATTGGCTACTCCTCACCGGGGCTCCCATAGCAAGGTATAATTCAAGAAGTTGGGTACCTTGAGGATCCTACCCCTCATCGCCTATAGTCTACCTGACTACAGCTCGATGTCTCCCCACTTCTTCTCAAGTGGCACATGAGTACTCATGGCACAATCGTCATCCCTCAAGGCGAAGGCCTTGATATGATGTTTATCTAGAATGGACAAGATCCTGGCCTTCCAGACCACAAAGTTGGACGCTCCGTCCAGCCTATCCTGATCCCTCATCCCATTCATGGCCATCTCTCTACTCTTCTCTGTCGACTCCTGTGAGTCTCTCTACTTCCCGCCTGGAAGTTCTTAGTTCGACTCCTACTGAGTCTCTCTACTTCCCATCTGGAAGTTCTCTGTTCAACTCCTCCGAGTCTCTCTACTTCCCGTCTGGAAGTTCTCTTCTGGACTCCCTCTGAGTCCCAATTTCCCTCCTAGAAATCCTTCTACCAACTGTCAAGTTGCCCCTCTCCGATCGTCTGTTCAGCTGCATCACTGATCTAGATTCCTTGGCTAGAAATTCGCCTCAGTAGCAACTCCCTCCCCTTGGTCTTGCTCTGTTAGGTATTGTTCTAACTACAATACCCCACCAGCGTCACTCTGCAACTTACCCACAGCCTCCTATACCCCAGCAACTAAAGGATTAAGCCACTTGGCTCTACGCAATCCCGGCACCGGCAAAGCAGCTTCCCCAGGCAACTACGTCAGCCCTCCTGGCCTCTGTGTGGCTCTCCGTGAGCCTGATTTTGCCTCCCTTAGCCTCTATGTTGTCTTTCTCTGGCCCAGAGTGATGATGCAGTCCCTCTGTGTCTCTCTACTTCCCATCTAGAAGTTCTCTTCTGGACTCCCTCTGAGTCCCAATTTCCCTCCTAGAAATCATTCTGCCAACTGTCAAGTTGCCCCTCTCCGATTGTCTGTTCAACTGCACCATTGATCTGGATTCCTTGGCTAGAAATCCGCCTCGGGAGCAACTCCCTCCCCTTAGTCTTGCCCTGTTAGGTATTGTTCTGACTACAGTACCCCACCAGCTTCACTCTGCAACTTATCCATAGCCTCCTATACCCCAGCAACTGAAGGATTAAGCCACTTGACTCTACACAATCCTGGCACCAGCAAATCAGCTCCCCCGGGCAACTACGTCGGCCCTCTTGGCCTCTGTGTGGCTCTTTGTGAGCCTGATTCTGCCTCCCTTAACCTCTGCGTTGTCTTTCTCTAGCCCAGAATGATGATGCAGTCCCTCTGCATCACTCCTTCCTCTATCGCCTTTGACAATGATCAGCTTTGTCACTCGGGACAGCTGATTTCTGTTGTTGTTGCTCTCCTCAGTTGATGTCCTCAATTCTCCTGTGATATGCAACCACCCTCTGATACCATGTTGGAAGTTCCAAGTCTAACCCATTAGAAACCCTTCATGTACTTTCTGATTTATTCCTACCTTCTTGTTCTGTGAATTAACAAGTTATTTACCATGTAAATACTGGAAATAAATACAAGTACATGCTCAACACATTACATATCATCAACTAAAGGAAACAAAACAAGCACGCAAGTAACACTGTTGTTTTTGGACCAATGTCCTCGGAAAAACTCAATGGGGAAAATCAGTGCAACTATCTGAGGGTTTTATTATTATGTAGTTTTTGAATATAATCTGGGTGCCAAAACCGACTCACCCAACAGAGAATAATCTCAGCAGTAGTGCCTCTCCTTTGGAGACAGATGCTTTGGCTGAAACCCCAAATAAACACTCTAGCAGCTCCTCAGCTCGAATCTGCCCCACGAAAAACCCCAGCGTCAACCTCTAGGGACTGCGTCAGCCTTTTCTACCCTTTGCGTCATCTTTCCCGGTAGTTCCGACAGTTCCGCTATTCCCAGCAGTTTCAGCTTCTACCCTCTGCGTCAGCTTTCTCAGTTATTACAGCAGTTCTGGTTGCTCCTAGCAGTTCCGGCTTCTGCCCTCTACGTCAGTTTTCCCCATTGTTCCTGCAGTTCCGGTTGTTCCCAGCAGTTCCGGCTTCTGCCCTCTGCATCAGCTTTCCCCGTTGTTCCGGCAATTCCAGTTATTCCCAGCAGTTCCGACTTCTGCCCTCTGCGTCAGTTTTCCAGGCTGTTGCGCTGATCCTGCCGGCACTATCTTTGTCTCTTTGTTTCTGTATTCACTGGCCCTCAGCTGTAACTCCAGATCACTCTCTCAACTTTCTCAGCAAACCCAACCCCAAAAAGTTGAAATCTTGATCTCTTGGTGTGTTCTCCAAGTGACCCTCAAGCCTCCTCTTATACTTTTCTCATTGACAAATCAACGGTTGATATTAAGTCCCTAATCAACGGCTAAGATTAGATCTGGCTTGATCCATGACTTTTGGACCATTCTAACATAGTTTTATATTAATTCACATTAATATTTTATTTTCCCTGAGTTTAGACTTAGGGACTCCATTAAAAAATATTAATTATTTTAATACCTCCCAAACTGTTTAGAATCTACCCAAACCCTTTTTGGGTATTGGAGATCTCATGTGGCTTAGCCTCTCCATCAATTTTCGTGGCTAGAGCGCATCCGATGCTACCCCAAATCAACACAAGTTACCAATGAGCCTATAGTCAGGTAAACATGAAGCAAATTATCAAATTAACTAAATCAAACTTTGCCACATGAATTGAGATGCTTGCATATAATGAAATAAGTTGCTCCAAAGTAAAATCTCAAGTTATACTTACAAAAAGAACAAAAAAAAACTTCAAATGCAAGGCATAAAATGAAAACTAGTAACAAAATCAAATTTAGAAAGTTAGATTGCAATGGTGAGATTGTGTTAATTCTTAAGGCATGCAAAATGAAAACTAAGAAAACAATACAAGATCAATCCATCTACATGCTTCTCCTTCTAAATAAGGAGAAAAATATGTTTTGGGTGAAACCCAAGCTCCCACACGAAAAATTAATGTTTTTATTAAATTGTTACAAAGATGAGAAATCTTCCAAAAGATCTCAACTAGAACTTCAAGAGAGATCTTTTACAACATATGAAGCTTTTCAAGCACTAGATTTCCTTCTTGAAAATCAAAATTAGAAACTAAGGTAAGTACAATAAGAATGCTCTCAAATTTGAAAATGTTAGGTGTCTCTTGGTATCCCAAAGATTAGCCTCCAATGGTGGATGAAATCTTGCACAAGAAAAGGAGCTAGTCTTCTTTGTCCACAACCTTGCCAAGTGAGAAATCCTCTTCAAATGCCCATGGCCTAGCTAAATGGTAGCCCTCCTCAAATGCCCGCGACCTCCTAGAAGAGCTTTGAAGGCTTGAGAGGTCCTACAAGAAAATAGTTAGAGTTTTCTTCAAGTCTCTTGTTATCAACACTCCAACTATGGGTTGCAAAACAAAGACACAATTAGTGTAGAGAGAACATGTAAAACAAGTAAATATCATACAAATAATGTAAAAGAAACCAAATCAAGTGATGGGAATGAACCTCATCACTTGGTTTAGTTTAGAAAATGTTCTCAAGTAGCTAATATAAAATCAATGAAGCACTATTTGAAAATATTTAAAATATCAAAAAAAAATATATACAAGCAATGTCCAAACGAACCCCTACAAGAACACTTCTTCGTAAGATGAATTATAAAAATTCAAATAAAAAATGGGATTTCCCTTGAAGATGCTTCAAGAGTGGGCTTGTTTCCTAAAGACTTCCCTCATGCTTGATCCAACAAAAATAATTCTTCTACAATACTCCAATCACACATTAGTCCATATAGATTTAGAAAAGCAAACAATGAATTGAAGTTTCTAGAAATTTATTTTAAAATAAACTAGAACTTCAATTATGTTCAGTCTTCATTAATGTACTTGAGTCATCAGGTAATGTACTTGTCAAAAGAATAAAAAAATAATTTGTATTATTATTATTGTGACTTATTAAAGCATGGGTTTCATGCTTGGGTCACCTTGTTTTAGGTCAAAGTCTCCATTGAGGACTTCTAGGATTTATTCTAAGTCAATAGAGTCATTGTACTTTTAAAGAGACCCTTCTTGGGCTTTTGAATCATGTGAAAAGGTAAGTATTGAGTCAAATATGATTTATGTATCCTCCACACCATGTCGGCCTAAGGACCCTATTCGACCTCACATGGAGCCTATAAATACAAACTCATTGAATTCATTTAGAGCATCAATATCTCACACAAGTTTGATATCTCTTGTAGTTGGGAAAAAAGTGTGAGGTTCTCTTGTAGTTGGGAAAAAGTGTGAAGTTCTCTTGTAGCTGGGAAAAAGTGCGAAACTCTTTTGTAGCTGGGAAAAGGTGTGAAGTTTGTTGTTAGGAAGCCGAAGTGAATGCAAGTTTGGGGAAGTCTAAGAAGAAAGGAAAAATCAAAATTTTGGTGCCTATCTCTCTCTATTTCGTGGTCTGGATTGGGAGATCGAAGTCTCCTAAGTTTCATTGCTGCCAAAAACCGCCTGTTGCCAAAAGCTGCTACCTAGTCGAAGTTACTGGAAGGGGTCGAATATTTGGAAGGCTGACTTGGTGTGGAGGGAAAGTCTAGTCTTGGTCTAGGGTGAAGAGTCTCAAAGAATATTATTCAAAGGAAGAATTATCTTGACTAGGTTTTCCCCTCAAGGGGGGTTTTGCCCTAGCATAGTGCTTATATCTTCTGTCTCTTGTTTTGTGATCTTCATACACACATAATATGGTAATTACTTGATGAAAAATAAGATAATAAAGAAGTAGAAAAAGCCAACACATTCATAAGTAATTATCAAGAATGGAGAATCAAACCCTAATATAACTTCTTTGATTTTCCAACATGGTTCAGAGCTAAGGTTAAGAAAATTCAAAGATCACTTTGTTGGCAAGGATTCTCTCTCTATGATAAACTACATAAGAATGGGTTTCAACACTGTTGGAAGCTGGACCAAGAATGTCATCTACTACTTGTTCAACAAGGACAAGAGTCAAGGATTCTTGGTTGCTCTTACAGGTTCTCTTACTGATGACAATGCATGGATCATTGATAGTGTAGCATTGAGACACATGACAGGTGAAAGTAAACAACTTCATACACTATCAAAGGAGCCATCTTCTCATGTAGTGGAATTGGGTGACAACAAAAGCTATGTTGTTAGAGGCCTAGGATCAACATCGTTGAAGCTGGATAATGGATCAAAGCTGCATTCTATATGTTCCAAGTTTGAAAAAGAATTTGATTTTTATTGTTTAGAAGATAAAAGGGAAAGAATTGCTTTTGTTGATGGAAAAGTATTGGTTTGGGAAAAAGACTCTAGTATTGATAAAGCTAGGGTTATTGGAGTTTGTGAAACTAGGTCTAAAGAGATATTAGACTTCATCCATTCTTATGTGTGTGGGCCCATGTCTGACAAATCACTTGGAGGTCATCTCTACTATGTGACATTCATTAATGACCATACTAGAAAGACATGGCTCTACCTTCTCAAGACAAAAGATGAAGTATTTGATAAGTTCAAGGAGTTTAGTAGCGCTGAAATGGAAATAAAAACTTTGAGGTCTAACAATGGTGGGGAATACATTTCTAAGGAATTAATTGAATATTGTAAGGAAGCAGGTATTAAGAAGGAGCTCATTGTTCCCTATTATCCCAAACGAAATGGATTGGCTGAAAGAAAGAATAGGTCAATTGAAGAAAGCATTCGAGCCATGCTCCTTGATCAAGATCTATCAAAGTTCATATGGGGAGAAGCAGTGATGACAGTTGTTTACATTCAAAATAGAAGTCTTCATGAGAGTCTTGATAATACTAAACCCGAAGAAGTATTCTCAAGAAAGAAGCCGAGTATGGATCACCTCGGAATCTTTGAAAGTCTAGCATATATTCATGTTCCGAAAGACATCTGCTATATTTTCAAGGAGTATGAAGGAGGACCTCTCAAGACAAGGTTTGTCAAGGAACAAAAGTATGCTTTAAAAACATTGATTTTTGTATATTGAAAGGATTATTCATTTGATAGTTTATTACTAACATTGTTATGTCTAGCTATATTGAATCATAATGATTCTTGTTTTGGGTGATTCATCTCTTGATAAATCTACCCACCCCACTCAACTGATTTTGTAGAACCCTAGACAGGTTCTGGAAAACCCTAACCGAAGGGTATGCTAATGTGAATGTCTTAAACCCTAAGTTGCTTAGGGATATTGTGAAATTCTATTTGAAGTTTTATTGATGATGTCATGTTTGGGATTTTGGTATGATCAGGGAAATCTAACTTGTTAGGATTGAATGATAAAGTCTAAAATCCCGAACCTTCGAAGTTTTGGTAATGTTGGGTTTTCTATGTTTCTACATTGAAACCCTAACTCATTAAGGCTTGGAATGTGTGAGAAAGACCCTTTCAATGCCTTGAGAATGATTTCCTTAGTATGGATGTGTTTGTCTGATCAAACCCTAGTCTAATCAAGTTTGTATATCTAACTCGTGTTTGATATTTTTGTGAAATTGGGTTTGACTAACACATGATATGAAATGTATTTGCATGATGATGAAATCTAGGCATATATAGATATGTACTTTTTGGTTGAAACCCTAGCTTGGTCTAGGTCATATGTATTAATGTTGTTGGACATATGATATGCTTATGAAAGAATATGAATTCCTAGATATGTGTGTTGACCTAGTTATTGATGGTCATAAGTCTTAGGATTTAATAGAAGTCTTTGTCTGAGATTCTAGGATAATGATATTTGAAAAATTAAAATCTAGGGTTTTGCAGCTAAACCCTAGTAGTAGTTAAACTGTCTAGTATGTGTGATATAACAATCTGAGATCTATTTATTTAATGATTGTTGAGATTGTGAAAATGGAATTCTAGGGTTTTGGAGTTGAACCTTAGTAGAAGTAAAATCTTTGATGTATGATGACAATATGATAATCTGAGATTTGTTGAAATTTGAGTATTGGTTGAGATTGATGGTTGATTAGAATTCTAGGGCTTGAAACTAACCCTAGTTGAAGCTGGCCATGTTAATGATTAAGTTGTGATTGGTTTTGATTGACTCTCTTGTATGAAATCTAAGATTTGTATGAAACCCTAGTGAAAGGTCTATCATATGAATTTCAAAAAGTTGTTAGATGCTTTGTAGATCTATATTTGTTTGAATTGTTTCTAGGGTTTGCTATATGTTGAAGTAAGGTATGTAATACCTTTGGAAGGAACATTGAAAACCTAAATGGAATGAAAGTTGTTGTGAAGAAGTTTGGGGTTTATGAGAAAGTCCCTAGCAAGATGTTAAAGAGTATATGTCTCTTGTTTAAGTCTGGGTATCTGATATGTATAAAGTTGAAATGTTTATGTGATTTTGATATAGCTAACTTCATTCTTCTATAGATTTTGTTGTACTCGTTATCTAAGTTGTGTAGGTACACAATCTTCAACTTGGTGAAGATGCTCGATGTGACAAGCATGATAAGGATGATAATAACTCTGATGAAATGGTTGGAAGTCGCAAAAGGTTCCCCAATAACAAAAAGGAAGAAGTTAATCTCCCCAAGGAAGCCTGCATAAAAGAGATCTCCCTAAGATTAAGAGGGAGTCTAGATGAAGAGATGCTTCCTGGTTGAGAGGGAGGGCATAGCTTGGTTTTGATTGAAGAATGAATTTCAGAGGATATGTTGCTGCATGAGAAGTAGGAAAGGAAAATATATAATTGAGGAATCTTCTGTCAAAGATTTGGTTGATAGTCCTACTGAGTTGAGAAGCAACATCTAGAATGACCCCGGAGGTTTGTATTAGTGAAACACCCCCTGGATTAAACCCACAGGTACTCGTGGGTAAGGAAGGGTCTATGCCTAGGCCGGGTCACCCGCATAGAACCCGTGGTCAAGACCCGGACCCGACGCGTTTTGTATAAGACCTGGCTACCCGCATCAATGCCGCGGGCAGCCCATGAAATTCACATCGGACCTGTATAAGACCCTCCAAGCATCAAAACCCACAATTTGTCCAAAATTTTGAAATTTTTTTTATTTCTTTTTTCTTTTTTGGAAATGAGGTGAAGGAAAAGGGTAATTGGAGGGGAAAAAAAGTTTTATAAGCACCCCTCTCCCTTCCATTTCTCATTCACTTGTCATTTGAGTGTTTGTCTAATTTGTGTAAGTGTTGAGAGTGAAGCTTAAAGAGCGTGAAAGAGCTGTTGGAAGAGGCTAAAGGAGGCTAAAGGATGATCCAAATGGAAAATAGCATCAATCCATGGTATTCATCCACCCATGGAATTTACCCATGGTATTCATTCACCCATGGTAATTGCCCATGGTATTGTGACATCCACCCATGGTATTCATTCACCCATGGAATTTACCCGTGGTATTGTGACATCCACCCATGGTATTTATTCACCCATGGAATTTACCCATGGTATTATAACTGAAAAATACTATAAGTAACAAGTCGCATTTTGTAAAAGGACAGTTTGTCCACCACAATGTAGTCCTTACAGTTATTATCTGTTTTAATAAAAAGTTTCTTTGTAGTTTGGTTTATTGGGCATTCTCCTCTTTTTCTTTTGGCATTTCAATTTTTCAAATCTTGGGGGCCTCCCCCCAAGATCCAGATCAGTGGTATCAGAATAGGTTATGATTCCATGGGAATGAGGGTTTCATGCATATTTCAATTTCAAATTTTTGCAGCAATATTCAACAAACTACAGGCACGTGCTGCGACCTCCACAGAGCACTTTCTTGGGCCAAGCAGGAATAATTTTTCTTTTCCTGTTTCATTTTTTTGCCGGAACTTTTTTTGGGTGACAAGTTTGCAGATTATATCTGAAACATCTGGTACAATATTTACAAAAACAAATACCAGATCTTGATTCCTTGTGAAAAAATACCAAAATTCAAAAAAAAATCAGCCGAATCGGAATCTCGATGAGGGAGATATCGCTGATTTAAAATTAGCTATGTTGTAGAATTTTTTTCTGGCGACAACTGGTGGACAACGACTCCCCTATCATTTCTTGAAGATTTTGTGAAGAATTTCAAAAAAATGATTGTATATATGAGCTCCTCTTGAAAAGTCATCCAATTTAAAAAAAAAGGGTCGAATTGGAGTTCGGATGTGGGAGATATCGCTGATTTAAAATCAATTATTTTTTTCAGAACTTTTGTTACCGCAGAAAAATTACAGCACGAATATGAGATTCTAAAGTGTCCAAATAAAGATTTCCGACACATGAGAAGATGCAAAATGGTCCTTCTACTTCTAAAAACAAGTTATAATAAATATTCTGAGTTATATTGACTAAGTTATGTCCATTTTAATTCTGGAGCAGCATTCGAAGTGGGTTCTCGTTGAAGACGTGCCCTCCCACCCCACTTTAGTAGGCACCTGCTTCACATTCATCATTTTCAACATAGCAGCATTCGGCTTGGGTTATTCGGAGATGTTCCCTCCCACCCCAGGCTATGTAGGCACCTGCTACTTCATCAACAACCAACATCACGGTTATGGGCCAACCGCACAAAATCCTTGTCATCGAAGTCCATTTGCTAGGCCGCACACTGTTAGTATCACAGATGGTCACAAGCATTATAGGGTATTTCTATCCTCGGATCTTCATTTGTTATGGTTATGGGCATCCACAAACCCACACTTCATCGAAGTCCATTTGCCAAGCCGCACACTGTCAGTATCACAGTTGGTCACAAGCATTACATAGTATCTCTATCCTCAAATCTTCATTCATCATGGTTATGGGTCATTCACAAACCCACACTTCATCGAAGTCCATTTGCTAAGCCGCACATTGTCAGAATCACAATTAGCCACAAGCATTACAAGGTATCTCTATCCTCAGATCTTCATTCATCATGGTTATGGGTTAACCACATAAAACCCTTATCTTCAGTGACGCTTCATATTCAACAAAGGCTTCGCAGGAGGGGACTTTACGCAATAGGGACCATTGCTTCTTAAGGATGGAGGAATGGTCCGAATGGAAAATGGCATCAACCCATGATATTCATCCACCCATGGTATTTATTCACACATGGTATTTGCCCATGGTATTGTGACATCCTCCCATGGTATTCATTCACCCATGGAATTGACCCGTGGTATTGTGACATCCACCCATGGTATTCATTTACCCATGGAATTGACCGATGGTATTGTAACTGAAAAATACTATAAGTAACAAGTCGCATTTTGTAAAATGACAGTTTTTCCACCACAATGTAGTCCTTACAGTTATTATCTGTTTTAATAAAAAGTTTCTTTGTGGTTTGGTTTATTGGGCATTCTCCTCTTTTTCTTTTGGCATTTCAATTTTTCAGATTTTGGGAGCCTACCCCCAAGATCCGGATCAAAGGAGGCTTCATCAGATCAGACTAAGCTTTAGGTAGGCTTCATGAACCTAGTTAGAATGTTTTCCATGTATTCTTTTTTGTTTTTTTTTTTGTTTTTTTTTTTTTTTTATGTTTGCAATTTTTTTTGTTAAAAATTTGCAAATTATAAAAAAAATTCAAAACAAAAATAAGTAAATAAATAAATAAAAATTTCTTCCAGATTTTGTCACCATGACACCAAAGGGTTTCAGACAATCTCGTGATCCGGCATGGGCACATAGTCAACGAATCATTCCCAGTGATGACCACAATATCAAGTGCAATTATTGCAATGCCACAATGCATGCAGGGATAAACAGACATTCCTAGGAATGGTGTGGGATGTTGTCAAAATTGCCCTAATGAAGTCACTACTGAAATGGTAGCTACTCTGGAATCCATTAAAGAAGCAAGTTCTAAGAGGGAAAGAAGGAAGGATGAGATTGTTGGGATAAGTAGATCTTCATCTCAGAGTGAAACACAGTTTCAAAGTCCAAGTATTGGTAACTCCTCTTCAAGTGTTGTTGCAAACAGAAGTATAACCTCTTTTTTCTTCAGTCCTCGTACAACTCCAGGATCTCAACCAACCTTGGACAGTTTCAATGATAAGAAGAGGAAGGAGGCAGATATGGCAGTGAGGAAGTTTTGGTACCATAACAATTTTTCATTCAACTATGCAAAGTCATATTTTTATCAGCGTGTGGTGGATGCCATTGCATGTGCTACCCTGGATACAAAGCCCCATCTTATAATGCACTAAGGGGGAAAGAGCTAGACGAGGAGCTTGAGTGTGTCAAGAAACAATTGGAGAGCATTAAAAGCTCATGGAAATTTACAAGTTGTACACTTATGTCTGATGGGTGGACAGATCATAAGGGTAGAACAATAATAAATTTTGTTTTAGCTTTCCTAAAGGAACCATGTTCCTAAAATCCATTGATGCATCTGCAAATGTAAAAGATGCACATTTGATTTTTTCATTGTTGGTTGATGTGGTGGAGTAAGTTGGGGTTGCAAATGTTGTCCAAGTAATCACGGACAATGCAACAAATTATGTGGCAGCTGGAAGGTTGCTTTGTGCCAAATATCCCACCATTTTTTGGACTCCATGCGTTGCCCATTGCATAGACTTGATGCTAAAGGACATTGGGAAGTTGGAGTGGGCGCAAGATGTTGTGCAAGAATGCAAGCGTATTACCAAGTATATTTATAATCATGCTTGGGTGTTGAACCTTATGAGGGAATTCACACAGGGTGAGCTTAGTCGCCCAGCTGTCACACGGTTTGCTACAAACTTTCTTTCCCTCCAAAGCCTTTTGTATGAGTACCAAGCTTTGAGAAGAATGTTTTGTAGCCAACAATAGGTATTCTAGAAAGATAACACAAACCAGAAGCAATGTCTGTGAAAACATCTGTCTTTGCTGATAGTTTGTGGGACAAAGTGACTAAGATTGTCAGCTTCACTGAGCCCCTTGTGAAAGTCTTGAGATTGATGGATGGAGAGAAACCTGCAATGGGATATATTTATGAGGGCATGGACAGGGCCAAAGAGACCATCAAAAGGGAAATGAATCTAAATATCTCCCTATATCACAAATTATTGATTTCAGGTGGGACGGGCAATTACATTCACCATTGCATGCAGAGGAGCATATCTCAGTTCGAGCTTATTCTATAATGAGGGGTCTAGCATTCAAAGAGATCCCGAGGTGATGAGAGGTGTCATGATATGTATTGAGAAGATGTTCCCAGATCAAGATATTCAGGACAAAATCAACATACAACGAGATATGTACAAGGAAGCATCTGGCATGTTTGTATTCAGCTCAAGCCAATGTCTCAAGGACAAGAAAATGTCTTGTAAGTGCAAATTGTTAGAACTTCGCTTGTAATTTTTCTAGTTCTCTTTTATATGTTTAGCATTGAAAACTAATAATCTTTGTTGTTATTTTTTCACTGCGCATTGGTGGATAGATTGTGGCACTGAGGCACCACAATTAAAAGAATTCGCCATCAGAGTTCTGAGTCAACCCTACAGTGCTGCTTCTTGTGAGCGCAATTGGTCAGTATTTGAGCACATCCACAGCAAAAAGAGAAACATGTTGGAGCATTACAGGTTGGAGAAGTTGGTTTTCATCTACTACAACCTTCGAATGCTCACAAAACAAGTGCAACCAAAGGATACACAACCAATTTTATTGGATACTATTGATTTAGAGTCTGATTGGGTTGTGGAGGATGAGGCCCCTAATTTGAGTTGGCTTGATGAAGAGACTGAGGATCTCTCTAGTTTGTCATCTCAAATGGAGACTCCAAATCCTTCTACCTCACAGTTGCTTCAACATTTCGATGTTACCACTAGCTCCACGAGGGCTTATTTAAGGCGTGGTCGTCCATGGGTGATGAGACTTAAGATTGTTATGAGACAATCATTTATCATTTATAACATGTATTTGAATTTTGAACTCGTTGACATTTTCTATTTTTAATTATGGAATCACGAGTCCTTTTCTTATTCAGTATCTAAATGTTTTGCTTACAAAAATCGAATATGTTATGTTGTACTTTTATAGATATGAGATGATGTTATGAATTATTGCATATATTGTGGTTTTTATAGTTTATAAGGATTGGAATTGTCATTAGTTTCTTTTTTGTGCTTAAAATTTATCATATTTTAGGTTTTTTTGTATTTTGACAAGTCTTATAAGGGTCGTTCCCGGCTCTTATACGAGTCGACGATTCAATGTCATGACGAGTCTTATACGAGTACGAATCGTGCAACATTGGTTTGTATTTGATTATGTACATGTGAAAGTATATTATTGATTGGGGTTGTGATTGTACAAGTAAATCTCTCGAAGGTTTTGATAGCATGTTGGTTACCAATCAGTCTGATTGGGAGAGATTGGTCATCCTTGATCTACTAGATCAAGGGGTGTTGAGGCTTTGTGAGTGAAGCATTGCTTGGGAAGACATCTGGCCGACACTATGTGTTGATGTCAAGTCTCGAAGTTGGAAAGGTGGTGTTGGTTACTGAGCTTTGTTTTGGATACACACCTAGATTTTTGGGTCGGTGGTTAGCAAATAAGCATGATGGTACCTAGAGGGGCTAAAAGGTTGAGTCCATCCTATTCCCACATGGATAGATTTCCCTAGTCAGGAATCAAGTCTGTGGCATTCCGGTGTCTAAATTGTTGAGAGACCACTTGGATAGATTGCCTTGGTCAGGAATCTAGTCCATGGCATTGCAGTGCCTAAAGTTCTTTATGGTTCATATACTTTGAGATCTTCCATTGTATTTGTACATTATGAATACCTCCCTAGTTAAGAGGGAGTGTTGGAAAATGTAACTATGTTTGGTCTTCATTAATGTACTTGAGTCATCATGTAATGTACTTGTCAAAAGAATAAAGAAAAGAATTTTTGTTATTATTATTGTAACTTATTAAAGCATGGGTTTGATGCTTGGGTCACCTTGTTTTAAGTCAAAGTCCCCATTAAGGACTTCTAGGATTTATTCTAAATCAATAGAGTCATTGTAATTTTAAAGAGACCCTTCTTGGGCTTTTGAATCATGTAAAAAGGTTAAGTATTGAGTCAAATATGATTTATGTATCCTCCACACCATGTCGGCCTAAGGACCTTATTCGACCTCACATGGAGCCTATAAATACGAACTCATCGAATTCATTTTGAGCATCAATCTCTCACTCAAGTTCGATATCTCTTGTAGCTGGGAAAAAGTGCGAAGTTCTCTTGTAGCTAGGAAAAGGTACGAAGTCTGTTGCCGGGAAGCCAAAGTGAATGCGAGTTTGGGAAAGTCTAAAGAGAAAGGAAAAATCAAAATTTTGGTGCATCTCTCCTCTGTTTCGTGATCTGAATTGGGAGATCGAAGTCTCCAAAGTTTTGCTGTTGTCGGACACCGTCTATTGCCGAAAGTTGTTGACTAGTCAAAGTCACTGGAAGGGGTCAAAGATTTGGAAGGTTGACTTAGTGTGGAGGGAAGCTCTGGTCTTGGTCTAGGGTGAAGAGTCTTAAAGAATACTATTGAAAGGAAGAATTATCTTGACTGGGTTTTCCTCTCAAGGGGGGTTTTTCCCTGGCATAGTGCCTATATCTTCTGTCTCTTGTTTTGTGATCTTCATACACACATAATATGGCAATTGCTTGATGACAAATAAGATAATAAAGAAGTAAAAGAGGCCAACACATTCACAAGTAATTATCAAGAAAGGAGAATCAAACCCTAATATAACTACTTTGATTTTCCAACACCAACATTTAGAGCCTACTTCCAAATCAAATGTTAATGCAAGATAGCTTTGCACTAGTGTTGTCACTCACTGCTTACTCACTACTTTGCAAATGATTAGTTGTCAAGGATGCATAAGAGCATTGAAGTTGAAGCCATTTCCTAAGACACAGAAGCTATCGAAGCTTGATTAGACCCTCTCCATTGCATAGTGCCCAAAATGGCTTTCCAACGGTATATAGAAGTCCCAAAATGGACCTCTGGATCAGAAGATATGGCATGTGGAAGATCAGGAGTCATGTTGCCTTGAAGTGAAGGAAAAGAGCTTATTAGAGGACCTTGGGCATAGCAAGTTGAGCATATTGAACATCCTGTAGTCCCGCATCCTGCATGACCCCCGCAGTTCCTTATGGGCCATCCTTAAGGAATTGCGGGGGGGAGCACGTCGATAGTGTTAAAGTGTCGGGGAAGGGCAGAGGTCAATTTACACTAAAAATCATTAAAAACCAAGGGTCGGGCAGAGCTTTTTCTCTCTCCTCCAGGGGCCACGTGGCGGCATACGATTGGTCCTCAAACCTGACATGGTTGTTGACGTCATCAACGACGTGGTAGTATGGATGCTGACATGGCAGTATGGATGCTGACATGACAAATGACACATGTCACTCAGTTTCGGCATTTTCAGAGGTCCCATGGGGCCATTTTTGGGTGACACGAGTCACCCCTCCAGGTGACACGTGGCGGTGATGATGTCACCTCGCAGATTGGTGATCGCAGTTGTTAAGGGGAAAGGCTAAAAGTAAAATGTTATCAAGCGTCGGGATGTGGGATTCCGATTGCGATAAAGAAAAGGACCCCGGATGCGATGTTTCATAGGCCATATTTCATAAAGTTTTCGCGTCCGGGATATCAGCCGATGCAGTGTAAGGGGCCATCAATGGCGATTCAAGTTCTAAAAGGAAAAAGGCCCCTGCACAACTATTTGAAAGCCTTAGCGCCCAAAGGGCTAAGCCCTTGGTTCCAACCCCCAGTCCTATGAGGAAAATTACAAAAGGGGCTATAATAAAGGGGGCCCAAGGGGAAATCAGAGCTTGCTTGTGTCGTATCATTTCAGTGTTAAAGGACCGCACTCGACCGACTGTTTGCTACATCATGAAACACTTCTCCAGGTGTATCAGAGCGCCGAAAAGGACTGCGCAGAGCTTTAAAGGTCGTATGGGTCAGCAGTTGGGGTGTTTAATGGAGGGATGGCGCATTCAAACCAGGTGCAGGCGCATTCATGAGAAAACCATTCTGCAATACGCATCCAGAGTCAGTGCCGAAAGCAACTGTAACACTACATACAGAAGATCAAGCATTCAAAACCAAGCAGATTCGAGCACCGATTGTATTCAGCAGGACTTTAAAGGCAGAAATGACGAGTTAGTTGAGCAGCACAGGAGACCATACCATGAACTAAATGCAACTGGACGTCGAAGTAATTACAAGGATGGGTGCGGAGATATTGCATTAATGTTTCATCTGTTTTGTGATCTTGTGATGTGCTTTCCTTTATGAGGCAATTACTGTTTTTGTGATGTTTTTTTGACACAAAGCCTTCCCTGGCCGAGACAGCAAGCTAATCTGACAGCTGAGACTCGGCCCAGGGATATTTTGTACTATATCATGATTGATAATGCACCCCCTCTTCTTATAAATAGGGGGTAGCAACATTGAATAAAGGTTTTGAAATCTGCAAAGAAAGGTTGATATTTTTGTGAGACTGTATCACTTAGTTACATAGATCTTGCAAAATATCACAGGAGTAGTGGTGATTCCCCCTTTGAAGTATTACAGTGTGTTATTTCTTGTTTTCATTCATTTTGTCTATTTTCTTCTTTGAAATCGTGTAAAAATAGATGCTAGAATATTTCATACTTGCCTATAGATTCATTTGCATTGAGTTGTTAATGCACATGCCTGTCTTATGGGTTGAAATTATATCTTTAAAACTGCACTACATGAATCACAGCATCTAGTTTCTTTTCAGCCCATTATATCTACCTGTAACTCAAATAATTGTAGCAAATCTCATGGTTTCACGCTCTAAGTTTTTATTATAGAATTCTTGGTGCTTTGAGCTCTACATTTTGAGTTATCCCTTCTCTTTGTCTTCTCTCGTTTATTTCATAAAGTTGATTAAACTGTAAGCCTTTGAAGTGCTCAGCCTCCACTAATTTTTGTTATATTTTTGGGAACTGTGTATGTGTAGAAATAATGAAATACCTGACCTGTATCTTTGGATGAAAGAACCAACTCATGTTTCTTATACGTGTATAGAACATGGGTGATGCCTCCTCTTGCTTGAGAATCATTTGAGACACACCAATTTAGATGTACCCAGGCACTAGTCTTGTAAGCAATCCAAGGTTGTCTCTGGGAGCGACAACATCTTCTGGTGTCATTGTCGAGGAACGTATTGAAGGATTTTTCCCCTGGGATACGAAAAATTGAGCACCCTTCGTGTAGGTGAGCGAAGTCTGTTCTGATTGCATTCACATCACCTTGGCGACTCCACACCCCCCTCATTATCATTCATCACCCTGGCTTTTAAAAGGCCTCATACTCGCTTAGACACTTCTCAGTAGAAATCCCCATTTGTATTTGACCCTAAAAAATTAATTTTCAAGAAAGTCTGGAAAGAGAAAACTCCCCAGCCTGTGCTATCATATCACCAGCCTTTGCAACTTCCTCCTCCAGTTCTCAGCCCACTATTGCTCATTATTCAGGATTGGCTCCTAAGGTCCTGGCATACCCTGCTTCCCCTCCAACCACTGTGGTCTTGTTAACTTTAGGTATGTTCTATGCTTAGAGTAATTTATTTCAATTTTCACAGTTAGCTCAATATCTTTTCCAGATTAGCAATCACATCAACATTAAAGTAAATTGCTAATAAAACATAAACATAAATTGCAGAAGACAAGCCAAGACAAGAGATCACAAGATGTGGTGCTAGCCAGGGACAAACCCTAATGTGGGGAATGCTTGATCAATTCTTCTTATATGTTCTTTAATAGTTCAGCAGAGAAAGAGAGAGAGATAGTACATATACAACAGAAGTCAACACTTTGACTTATCTAAATAAGAGCATAGATCATCTCTGAGTAGATGATACATGAGGTAGGCTGAACTCAGTTGAAGACAAGTTGCTTCAACTAATTCTCCCAGGTGAATCCATCACCATGTTGCACCTATCATTGTGCTGCTCCTCATCATCATGTTGCACCTCACCCTGCTGCACCCATGTGCCATTGCTGCACCATGTTGCCACACTGCATGTCCCATGTGCTTGCAGCTCCATGCTTGCCACTGCTATCCAATGTGCTTGCAGCACCATGCTTGCCATGTTGTCCCATTGTGACATTGTTGTACCATGTCATAGCTTATTGTCCTATTGTATTTGCAGCACCGTGCTTGATGTTGTCCCATGCGGCATGTTGTACCTTGTTGTTCTCCTAATGAGTCTGCAGCACCATGCTATTGTTGTTGTCCCATTGTAGCCTTGCCATTTGTGATATAGATTGGTTAGAGCACTTCAGGTTGCTGCCACAACCCTCAAACAATCTCCACACTATTCCTTGTTGTGATGGTATGGCCTGTGGCCTACCACACATCCTTGCTGTAGCTTTTATGGCCCACACATCACACTCAAACCTGCCCTTAATTTCTGTGGCCTAGGCAAGTAAGGCTTCTCTCCACTCGTGTTGTTGTTTTGGGCACTGTATGGCCTCAAACACTTCCACGTTGTCCCTGTTTTGAAGTGGTTAGGCCTGCGGCCTACCACAGTCCTTGTTGTCACCTACAGCCCTCTTCAAAACAGAGTTCCTTACCTTGTTTGCTGCCCAACAGACCTGCGTTTAGCCCTGAACACACTCGGCCTTCTTGCTGTAGCAACCAACCCTCAAAACTGATCCTAGAAGGCTCCACACTGCCTTCTTTTCCTCGCTGGAATGTTGCCTTAGCTGTGGCCTAGTCACAACAGCAAGGTCCCTTTACTCGGCCTGTTACAAGAGAGAACAGACCTCAAAACATCCACGGCTTGGCCTCCTTAATCTCCTCTACATCACGCTGTCCCAGAATCTCCTTAGGATAGTGTATGGGATTGCTGTGTAACATCCCTCATTACCTAGGGCACCTAACCCTCCTTGATTGCGGCTAGGGATAGACAGCAGCGTAGATAGATCCTCCTTGACTGCGGCGAGGTGTCATGACCCCTTTAGGACAGCACTTAGACCTTTCCTCCATAACTGCATTAGGAGTTAGAGCATCTCTTCTAGGTCATGCGTAGATCATTTAGGACTGCGGCTAGGTCATGTGTAGATCATGCTAGGGCTCCTTCCCTACTGCGTCTAGGGCCTCCTCTCTTAGATTTCTCTTCCACTGAAATCCTGAACAAGTGGAGAGAAATCAAGAGTGAAGTGTGTGTGTAATGACCCTCATGTCATCTCCTTTTATATTAAAACGTTGAGCACATGTGGGTGTTATTTAGTTGTTGGCCGACCTTGACAAATTGTCTTCTAACACAAATAAATTCATAACTCCATAAATACTTATCGGAATCGGATGATTTTTAGATCAATCCTACACCTCTCAATGAGCGGGATCCAAGAAAAATATCAGCGACCATAATAAGATGACCCACATGGAGTTTGGCCCTAGTTTCCAATTTTAACAGGTCTTGATCCCAGTTCCTCAAGCAAATTTTAATTCCCCTCCACTAATTCAGATGGATCTTCTAGGATTTTTGATAAATAAGTATGCACCTCTTGATTTACCTTAGCCCCTAAGTGCTATGCCCCAGGACTACTTAAAGCTTCTGCCTAGGTTTAATGGGGAAGATGAAAATTCTGCTCAAAAACACATTCAGGCCTTCTATGCTTTTGCTGAGAACCTGAATGTAGAACAACTGGATGTGGTCCTGAGACTTTTTGTACAATCCCTTGATGGAGAAGCCAGAAAATGGTTTAAAGCCCTACCAAATGCCTCCATCACCACTTGGGAGGAACTTGAAACCTCCTTCACATAAAAGTGGCATGAGAAGATAAATCATGAGTACCTCCTCACGGAGTTCAATGCCATCATGAAGAAGCCAAAGGAGGATATCTCAGAATTTAATAAGAGGTTCAATAAGAAATATAACAACTTGCCTATTGAGATAAAGCCTCCTCCAGCTATTGCTCGTGTAGCTTACTTGGGAGCCTTTGAATCCGACTTTGGTTTTACCTTAAGAGAAAGGAAGTCTCCTACTTTAGATCAACTCCAAGTCGATGCTCTTGAAGTAGAAGCAAATTTTGCCTCAACAGGCAAGTCAAGTGGAAAGCAGGAAACCATTGGGAATAGAAGAGGTAAAGAAGAAGCTTCCTCCTTTGGTCATACAAGAGAATCACCAGACCTGAAGTTAGAGGAGCTGGATAAACTCATCAGGAGTTTGTCACATAAGGTTGGAAAGCTCGAAATTGAGAACAAGAGTCTACAAACAGAATACTCAAGGCGACCAGGGATATAATCCACAGTATAAAAGGCCTCCATTACAGATACTGCCAAGGGAAAGAAAGGAACAACCGGATCAGATCCCTCATCCTCTATATTTAGAAGATGATCCCGATGAACAATGGTCAGATACATAGGAGATGCAGGGAAACTTATATTCTGCTTTCTCTGAAGAAGAACATGGAAATATGGCTCACCAAGAGGCTAGTCATGATAGAGAAACAACAACAAAGGAGGAAGATATAGATTATTATTGTAAACAATTTTCAGATTTCATGCAAGCACAGCTACACCAAAGGTATGATCTAAGATCTTCAAGAAAGAGGTCAAGGGAGCCAGAACAACAAGAAGCAACTACCCCCCAAACTATTCCCTCAGTACCAGATAAAGGGAAAGGTAAGTTGAATCCTGACCCTGCCAGGGTAAAAGTCCCCTTGAATAAGGAAAGAAATAGCTCAGAGGGGCACACAGCAAAGGAGGCACCTGTACTGCAGAAAAACATCGGTGGTAGTGAAGGAGAAGCAGAGCCAGGAGGTATAGAAAAGACCCAATCTACATTCAACCTTCAAAAGGAGTTTAAAAAGGTAAAGATTTATATTCCACTAACTGAGCCTCTGAAGCAACGTACATATAAAGCTCAGGTATCTCAATTCATGCATCCATCAGTCTCATCACCCACCCATGATTCTCTAAATATTCAAGAAGAGAGGCCAATGGTGGTCTTTGGGCCGCATGTGGAAGAACTTGATCCTTCTACTACACCTTTCTATGTGACTCTGGGAATCCATGACCTTCTTTTGCATAATTGCATGTTGGACTCTGGAGCCTCCCACAACCTCATGCCATTGGAAGTAATGGAATAGTTTGGCTTGCAGATCACCAAGCCCTACAAAGACCTATACTCCTTTGACTCCAAGAGGGTCAAATGTTTGGGAATGATAAAGGATCTGGTGGTGAACCTGGCTCAGATCCCGGTGAAGAGCGTGGTAATGGACATAGTAGTGGCAGATATACCCCCTCGTTTTGGCATGCTGCTATCTAGATCTTGGGGTTCCAAGGTGGGGGGCTCTATCAAGTTGGATCTAACTTATGCCACCATTCCCACCTTTGGAGGAGAACAAAGGAGGCTATATAGAGAATCTAGGTTTGTAAAAACTGTGACCTCAACTAAAGGCTCAAAAAACTCCCCAGTGTATGGAAAAGAAAGTGACCTCTCTTGTCTACTCCTAGAGGAAGATGAGTATATCTTAGAAGAAACATCAATCCACCTAACATGGCAGTTTGAACATCAGCATGCAAGTGAAAGCAAAGTATGGAAACTATATTTTGATGGAGCCAATTCAAAAGAGGGAAATGGGGCAAGAGTATTGTTGGTATCTCTTGAGGGCTGCCTAATACCCCTCTCATTCAAGCTGGATTTTGAAGCAACTAACAGCATGGCGGAGTATGAAGCACTGCTCCAGAATGCAAAAAATATGAGTATTGAATGCCTAACAATTTGTGGAGACTTTGAGTTGGTCATAAGACAAATCAGAAATCAATGCCAGGCCAAACACCCCAAACTGAGGACCTACCGCAATGAAGTGTGGGATTTAATTGAAAACTTCTTCCTAGCTTTTAATATCCAATTTCTTCCCAGAGAAGGAAACAGAATGGCTGACTCCCTTGTTGTAGCTGCAAGCACTTTCAGAACCCTCAAAATCCTCTCCTCAGATATGAGGTGGAAGTCAGGTGTAGACCCTCCATACCTGATAACATCAAGCACTAGCAGGTGTTCGAAGATGACGAGCAAGTGAAACGATTCATAGAAGTCGTTGGGGAGTTTTCTAACTCCACCATCGATCAAGAAGAAGAAGAAGAAGAAGCAGATCAAGAATCCACTTCGTGGAAAGACGTAGTGGCTGGGCACAAAATTTTGCAACTAAAAGGGAATACTATCCCTCGTGGACTAGTCCCACTAGAAAGGATTTTTAATAAAGACGACATAGCCGCCAAACAAATGGCTCCTGAGATGGATGATCAAGTACAAGATTGCAAAATTGGATCAGAGGAGGAGCCCCAGATGATCAAACTGTCAAAAGGAATCCCCTTGCATTACAAACAAAGGTATTTAGATCTTTTCAAAACCTACAAATATGTTTTTTCTTGGTCTTATGATGATTTAAAAATGTTTGATACTAACATCATACAGCATAAGATTCCCTTGAAAAGCGGAATAAAACCCTACAAGCAGAAACTCATACAGATAAATCCATTCTTACTCCCCCTACTGAAAGTGAGGTAAGGACACTGCTCCAGGTAAAGATCATAATACCTTTAAGATACTCTGAGTGGGTAGCTAATTTGATCACGGTTTGGAAAAAGAACGAAGAGATAAGGTTATGCGTACACTTCCGGAATCTAAATAGGGCGTCTTTGAAAGACAACTACTCGCTGCCCAAGATGGATAATATATTGCAAAAGGTGGTTGGTTCAGCCAGAATGTCCATGATGGACGAGTTCTCTGGATACAATCAAGTGGCAGTTCATCCTAAGGATCAGGAAAATACTGCTTTCACCACCCCGTGGGGAACATTCATGTATGCTCGCATGCCTTTTGGGCTGATAAATGCAAGGGCCACATTTCAGAGAGCCATGGACATAACTTTCGTGGGGGAGCAAGAAAAATTCGTGGTGGTCTACTTGGATGACATCACAGTCTTTTCCAAGACTGAAGAGGAACACATCCTCCACTTAAAACTCACCTTTGAGAAGTGCAGGAGATATGGCCTCTCCCTGAATCCTAAGAAATCTCAGTTCGCCCTAAGTGAGGGAAAGCTGCTAGGACATATAGTAGTGCAGGAGGGCATGAAGATCGATCCTAAACAAGTTGAAGCTATCAGCCACATTCCTCTGCCCAGGAATAAGAAAGAAGTCCAAGCCTTCTTGGGGAGAATAAATTTCTTAAGGCGGTTTATACCCAACTATGCAGAGATAGTCAAGGGTATTACAAACATGCTCAAGAAGGGAAATGAAGTCAAGTGGAGCCTTGTCCCCCGTGATTCTTTTAGTAGAATCAAAGAAGCTTTGGTTAAAGCCCTAGTGTTAGCCAGCCCCAACTATTCAGTGCCTTTCTACATCTTTTCTTTCGCCTCCCCACATACCATCACCACAGTGCTGCTACAAAAAAATAAAGCGGGTTATGAGCAGCCCATCACCTTCTTCAGCCAAGTCCTAAGGGACACTGAGCTAAAATATAATATATTGGAGAAACAAGCCTATGCACTGGTAAAGGCTCTAAAGGCATTTCGCACGTATGTGTTGCAATCGAAAATCACAGCATTTGTCCCAACGACAGCAGTCAAGGACATCCTGGTGCAAGGAGACAGCGAAGGAAAGAGGGGCAGGTGGATAGCAAAAATACAAGAATACGAGTTGGAAATAAAGCCTACCAAGCTCATTAAAGGCCAAGGGCTGGCCAAGGTTTTATCCGAATCCAACTGCCAAGCACTAGGGATAAACCTGATCACAGAGGAAGGCAGACCAGAGGATCACTAGAGCAGTATTAAAACATCTAAGCAGAAAATCTATGCCAAATACGAGGGATCACCTTGGTATAAGAACATCATTCATTACCTCTTATTCCTAAGGTGCCTGTTGGGGCTAGATACATCCAAATACCGAAGCCTGAGATTGCAAGCGCAAAAATATATCATATCCAATGGCCTACTCTACTGGAAGGACCCTGTGGGGGTATTGTTGCTATGTTTGGTGGAAGGAGAGACCCATAAAGTGATTGGGGAGTTTCATGAAGGAGTCTGTGGAGGGCATTACAGTTGGAAGACCACGACACACAAAATCCTCAAGGCTAGATTCTACTGGCCTATGATGTTTGGGGATGTTCATTCCAGAGTCAAGATGTGCCAAAAATGCCAAGTGTTTGCTGAAAGACAGAAGTTTGCTCCTCTCCCCCTGATTCCTGTGCATGTGGAGGAGCCTTTTAGACAGTGGGGACTAGACTTCATAGGGGAGATCAATCCACCATCCAGTGGCTAGCACAAATGGATATTAACAGCCACTAACTATTTCACCAAGTGGGTAGAGGCCATCCCAGCTAGAAATGCTACAAACTCAGTGGTGATAAAATTCATGGAGGAGAACATACTATCCCGCTTTGGTTGTCCTTTCAAAATCATCACTGATAATGCTTAGGTCTTCAAATCTGCCAAGTTCACCAGCTTCTGCCATAAATATAATATCACCATTGGGCACTCCACTACATACTACCCTCAAGGCAATGGCTTGGCTGAGTCCTCAAACAAAGTTGTGGTGAGGGTGTTGAAGAAGACCATCACTGAAAATCAAAGGAACTAGGACTCCCAACTGAAGTTTTCTCTATGGGCCAACCGAGTAACACCTAAAAGATCCACTGGAAAATCACCTTTTGAGCTAGTGTATGGCAAGGTTGTTGTCTTCCTGATCCAACTAGCAATGCCAGTAGCAAGGTTGCTACAAGAAGCCAAGGAAGAACCAAGCGCCTTGACAAGGAGGATAAATCAGTTGGTTGAGCTTCAGGAAAATAGAGAACAGGTGGAGGCCAAACTGTCCAATTACCAACAAAAGATGAAATCTCTGTTTGACAAGAAGGCCAAGGACAAACCTCTTCAGCCAGGAGATTTAGTTCTCAGGTGGGATGTCTGACGGGAGGACAAAGGCAAACATGGAAAATTCGATCCACTATGGTTTGGCCCCTTCAGGATTGCAGAAGAGAGAGGGAACAACACATATCTGCTTGAAAACTTGGATGGTGAACTGTTGGAACTGCCAGTAAATGGTCAGTTCCTCAAATTTTATTTTCAAAATTAGAAGTACATGTCTCACACTCATTGTAAATATCCGGTGTGTGTATTGCAATTGTTATTTGAATTTTCATTTTATGTAAAAATTTCTACTTTCATGAAAGTTATCTTTTGATTAGAAGTGACTCCATGCCCAAAGGAGTAGTTCGCAGTGTGTAGGTTCTCAACACCTTGCTAGCAAGGCACTGTCCCCAGGTGGAGCCAATGTTGTCACTCACTACTCACTCACTACTTTGCAAATGATCAATTGTCTAGGATGCATAAGAGTAGTGAAGTTGAAACCATTTCCAGAGCCACGGAAGCTATCAGAGCTTGATTAGATCCATTGCATAGTGCCCGAAATGAGCTTTCCAACGATATATAGAAGTCCCAAAATGGACCTCTGCATCAAAGATATGGCATGTTGAAGATCAGGAGTCATGTTGCCTTGAAGTGAAGGAAAAGAGCTTATTAGAGGACCCCGGGCATAGCAAGTTGAGCATATTAAACATCCCGCATGACCCCCGCAATTCCTTATGGACCATCCTTAAGAAATTGCGGGGGGGGAGCATGTCGATAGTGTTAAAGGGTCAGGGAAGGGCAAAAGCCGATTTACACTAAAAATCATTGAAAAACCAAGGGTCAGGCAGGGCTTTTTCTCCCTCCTCCAGCGGGCCACGTGGCGGCATACAATTGGGCCTTAGAGCTGACATGGCAACTAACGTCATCAATGACGTGGTAGTACAGATGCTGACATGGAAGCTAACATCATCAATGACGTGCTAGTACGGACGCTGACGTGGCAATATGGAAGACACATGTCACTCAGTTTCGGCGTTTTCAAGGGTCCCATGGGGCTATTTCCGGGCGACACGAGTCACCACTCACATGGTGACATGTGGCGGTGATGATGTCACCCCATAAAGCAGCGATCGCAGCTGTTAAGGGGAAAGGCTAAAGGTAAAATGCTATCAAGCATCGTATGCGGGATTCCGATTCCGATAAAGAAAAGAAACCCAGATGCAATGTCTCATAGGCCATATTTCATAAATTTTTTGTGTCCGGGATATTGGCTGATGTAGTGTAAGGGGCCATCAACGACAATTCAAGTTCTAAAAGGAAAAAGGCCCTCGCATAGCTATTTGAAAGCCTTAGCGCCCGAAGGGCTAAGCCCTTGGTTCCAGCCCCGGTCCTATGAGGAAAATTACAAAAGGGGCTATAATAAAGGGGACCCAAGGGGAAATCAGAGCTCGCCTGTGTCATATCATTTCAGTGTTAAAGGCCCACACTCGACCAATTGTTCGCTACATCATGAAACGCTTCTCCAGGTGTATCAAAGCGCCGAAAAGGACTGCGTAGAGCTTTAAAGGTCGTATGGGTCAGCAATTGGGGTGTTTAATGGAGGGATGACACATTCAAACTAGGTGCGGGCACATTCATGAGAAAACAATTCTGCAATACACATCCAAAGTCGGTGCCGAAAGCAGCTGTAACACTACATACAAAAGATCGAGCATTCAAAACCAGGCAGATTCGGGCGCCGATTGTATTCAGCGGGACTTTAAAGGCAGAAATGACAAGAGTTCGTTGAGCAACACAGGAGACCATACCATGAACTAGATGCAGCCTGAAGTCAAAGTAATTACAGGGATGGGCGCGGAGATATTGCATTAATGTTTCATCTGTTTTGTGATCTTGTGATGTGCTTTCCTTTATGAGGCAATTACTATTTTTATGATGTTTTTTAGACACAAAGCCTTGTCTGGCCGATATAGCAAGCTGATCTAACAGCTAAGCCTCGGCCCAGGGATTTTTGTATTGTATCATGATTGATAACGCACCCCTATTCTTATAAATAGGGGGTAGCAACACTGAATAAAGGTTGTGAAATCTGCAAAGAAAGGCTGATATTTTTGTGAGATTATATCACTTAGTTACATAGATCTTGCATAATATCATAGTAGTCGTGATTCCCCCTTTGAAGTATTACAGTGCGTTATTTCATGTTTTCATCCATTTTGTCTATTTTCTTTTCTGAATTCATGTAACAATAGATGCTAGAATATTTAATACTTGCCTACATATTCATTTGCATTGAGCCGCTAATGCACATGCCTGTTTGATGGGTTGAAATTATATCTTTAAAGCTCTATGTTTTTAATATAGAATTCTTGGTGTTTTGAGCTCTACATTTTGAGTTATCCCTTCTCTTTGTCTTCTCTCATTTATTCCATAAAGATGATTAAACTGTAAGCCTTTGAAGTGCTCAACCTCCACTATTTGTTGTTATATTTCTAGGAACTGTGTATGTGTAGAAATACTAAAATACCTGACTTGTATCTTTGGATAAAAGAACTAGCTCATGCCTCTTATATGTGTATAGAACATGGGTGATGTCTCCTCCTTCTTGAGAATCATTTGAGGCACACCGATTTAGATGTGCCCAGGAACTACTCTTGTAAGCAATCCAAGGTTGTCTCTGGGAGTGACAACATCTAGCAAGACTACAAGAGTATATGGAAAATGAAATAAATCAAAGCATAAATAGATGAGATTATACCAATAGCTCACAATGCACCATGCTCCAAAGGAAGAACACCCATGAATGGACCCCCAAAATCTTTTTATTGCAATTCTTGAAAAGTGTACAAAGTAGTAGCACTTCCACAAGCACAATAGCTAGTAAACAATTGATACAATATGAGAGCTCAAAGCTCTATTATATAGATTAATGGAAGCAAATCCCAATGTAGCATCCAAGTGACAAATGGCCATGGTGAAGATCCAAAAAGGAAATCAAATTCCAAGTGGAGGGATGAAGTAGCCACCAATCCAAATCGAATTCCATATGTGACACCAAGATATCCTTAAGAAAAATCGAATTCTCCAAGTGTGATAATGAAAAAATCCAAGTGTGAACCAATCAAGGAGCTAACTCAAGTCAAACTCCAAGATCAAACCATGTGATGACACCTCATGTAGATGCTTTCACTGATCCCACCGTAAATCTCCTTAGGAATTGTGTGGTCCCTCCTCCTTGAGCCAAATTCGTAGTGCCAAGTGTGAAGAAGTAAGAGCCTCAAGTGGAGACAAACTCCTAAGAATATCTCCATCAATATCTTCCAATATCTCACATGTGCATTAGCTCCTCAAAAATTCAATTTTCCAAGTCACCCACTGCTGCATTAATGCCAAAATAATCGATTTTCTTGAGTGGGCCCTAAATTTATAATGCAAGGTGCCAAATCATCCTCCACTAGTCCTTTGAATCATTCCTTTCACTTGAGATCATTTCCAAGTCATTTCGATGTCATTTTTGCACATGGAGCTATTTATTTCTCTTTATTTAATTTATTTCTAGTTTAATTTATTGCCAGATTTCCCACTAAACATAGGAAAAGTGGATTTTGAGGGTTTCGAATACATTTTTCCCCTCAAAGTGTGCTAAATTTGAGGGTGAGAGGTGTAATTTTGAACACACATACCCCATACAACTTCTCTAAACATCACTTATTACATATTAAATTCAGATTTTATTCAAATTTCCACCCTGATGGAAATTTAAAAAATTAAAATAAATACCCCTAGACCTAACCAAATTCCACGAAATTTTACAAGTGATCTAGTATGGTAATATACAATGACTCTAGACACTAGGACTCACCCAAGGCCTCATCTTCAAGGCATACTTCGGCTTTGGGGTTATCCTTGGAGAAAAAAATTCAATTAATTACTAAGTCCATTAAGGAAATAATAATTAACCAAGTGAAAAAAACCTCCCAAAGTAAACTCACTTGATGACAAGGTCCTAAGTTACCTAGACCTGTTACGTGACTCAAACTCATCATACTAGCATCACCTTACATCTAGGTACAATAGAAGATCAGAAGAAGAATAGAGTTGAAAAACTCTGATGATATGATGATCTCTGATGGTACATGAAGCTTCTAATACATCCTTGGGCATGGAGTCCTCAAAAATCTTTGGGTACACTTCAGTGGTCAATAGGGACTATATTAGCTACTTGTTTTCACCAACCAACCAAGTTGCACTCAACTTGAGATTGAGTTTGATTTTCTAGTGCATTGATATCAACATGGGGTTCTTAAGTTTGTTTTTCATGCTACATTGATTTCAGCATGTGGGTTCTCAAGTTTGATTTCACAATGCATTGATTTCAACATGTAGTTCTCTAGTTTATTTTTCTTGTGCATTGATTTCAACATGCAGTTCTTAAGGCCCTCAGGGTGTAGATCAGTTGGCAATAAATAGGGTGCATTATTAAAGCACTCCTTGTGATGTTGATGGTTCAAACCACCGACTAGCCTTGTGTGACACGAGGGGCTGCATTGGTATGCCTGGAAGTTATATTGGTAGTAGTTGGAATCGGCCCTATGCCACGCAAGTATGAGCCCACCCTAAATGTCGATTCTACCAGTTCACATTAAATGAAATTAAAAATTCAAACAAAAAAACAAAGAGTTCTTAAGTTTGTTTGTATGCTAAGAGAAAGTCTCAATAGATTGACCTCAAAAAATGTTGTTTAAGCCCTCAAACAAAGAATTTTCAACTTTGACCATGCTCAATGGATTTTAAGATTAGGCTTGAAAATGGCCCCTACAGGTCCACAATGTTGATTTTCCACCCTATACAACACCCAAAATGATGACAATATACATAATGACCCAGTTCAAATCAAAAGGTTAAAAGGGAAGGGAAGGAAAACACCATTGAATTAGAAATTGAAGAAAACCAAAGAGATGTAAGAACCCAAACAGATAGGCACAAACGTAATAAAAATCAAGAAAAACAGAGAGAAACAACCTCCAAAAGAAACACCTGAATATCCTCCAACTAAGCCTACAAAATGAAGCAAACTATGAGTTCAAAGGTAGAAGACAAATGAAAATATCAATCAACAACACTGAAGTTTGAACAAGGACGTCAACCAGGATAATGACTAACTAAAATACCACAGTGAATAAACATTAAAAAACATGATTTGATTGATATAGATGACCACTAAACCTACTCTGAATACTAACATGAGTACAAACGCAAAATTACTAATGTTGATGTTTGTAGCTCGAGCAGATACTTCTGCGCAAGCCTAAGTGTCTAGGCGTGCAGAGGTCGCCCAAAGCATCTTTAAGATACTTTCTCAAGTATTGAGTAAGTTGCTTTCATAAATTAAACTGAGACTAACTCAGGAAAAGCACATAACTAATTATGTTGGCTATTGAGCTAGAGAAACTTAGGAAAAGTATTTATATAATGATTATGTTTTAATCTCAGTCGTTGATCTCAAGTGAGGCAAGATCTAATCTCAACTATCCATCACTTTGGAGGTTAGGGTTAGTGATTTAGCTCAATGAGAAGTTATAAAAGCAAGGCTAAGGAGAGGACAAAAACACGCCAGATAGTGAGCATCAGACTTGAGAGGAGATCTCAGTGATTGAGAGGAGAAGGACTTCCACTCAAGTGTGTCAGGTCCGAGGAAGGTGGAAGGGTGAGCATAGAAGATTCAAATCAGCCAAGGATAGGGCTTAATTAGCTGGATCAGATCCACGGTATGTTGTATTTGTAAATTTCATCGTAGGTCATTATCCCGAAATGGGAGCCCAAGTAGATTTTGATTAAGATTTAATGAAGAACTGATTTGATTGGGTAGAATTAGTATGTGTCAAATGTGTGATTGAGATTGGTTAAGATCTTGCTTCTGCTGAATGTTTATGTTAAGAACTCAAGTATGGTTTTATTCCATAGACACAAAATTTGTTGGGAATTAATTACCAAGTGTCGGGTTCAGAAATTAACAACTAAAACCCACATTTAAAAAAAAGTTTGTGACCATCCCAAGGTGAATGGATAAAGAAAATAAAGAATAATCACAGGCATTTCAATGAATTTTCTTTGATATTGAAGACAAACATCCTCATAAGATAAAATAATTATATTAATATCCAACAAATGACCACAAAGAAATTAACAGGATTGCTAAGTACAACAGTATCAATACAACATGGGAGCGCAAGGGCCACTCTTATATAAAGCCAAAACAAATCTAATCTCTAGACGTAGGAAAACAATGCTGGGAAAAAAATTGGAGTGATACAAGCCCTACGACAGGCCAAAAGCCAAATGCCCTGGAGGGATGGCATGTAAGGGGGTGCAAGGGAAAGGGAAGAAATCTCGGTGCTCCCTTAACCTATCACCTAAAGAGGAGGAAACACAACTCTCTGTGGGCCAACAACCTTTATATGTGTGTCTCTATTGGCTTCTGAGGCCAAAGAAAAAAATCCCATGATAAAAGATCGTCCAGAAGCATTGTAGGAAGAATTGGTCCACCAAATATCTTGCCATCTCAAGGAAGCAAGATGTTGATGTTGATTTGGGGTAGCATCGGATGTGCTCTAGCCATGAAAATTGGTGGAGAGGCTAAAGCACATGAGATCTTCAAGGCCCAAAAATGGTTTGGGGAAACTCCACGATTAGAGAGATATTAAAATAATTAATATTTTTAATGGAGTTCTTAAGTCTAAACTTAGGAAAATTAAAATATTAATGGGTATTAATATAAAACTGGGTGAGAATGTTCTAAATGACATGGATCAAGCCAAATATAATCTTAGCCGTTGATTAAGGACTTAATCTCGGCCATTGAAGACACAACAAGAAAAGCATAAGAGGAGGCTTGAGGGTCAATTGAAGATACACCAAGATTGATCAGTCAGTTCGATTTTCTGGAGCGGGGTTTGCTAAGAGAAATCGAACAAGTGATTTGAGTTGCAGCGAGGGGCAGTGAGTACATAGCATAGTGGCAGAGATGGCACCAAAGTGCCAGCACAGTGATTGAGGAGGCTACACAGAGCCAACAGGAGCCACGCAGAGGCAGCCAGAGACTGCGCAAAGGTTGAGGGGCCTATGTGGGTGACGCAGAGGGCCATAGAGCTGACACAGAGAGGTAGACGGCTGATGCAGAGGGTTCCAGAGCTATGTAGAGGCTAGCAGGGCTTACGCAGAGCCTTGGAGAAGCGTCGGAAGGATTTTCGTGGGGCAGACTAGTATTGAGAAGCTGAATATCTGCTTCTAAGAAGAGGTATCACTGCCAGATAGAAATCTCTGTTGGGTGAGCCAGTTTGGCACCCTAGTTGCACTCAAGAAAGCTGCTTAATAATAAAACCCTCGAAACTGCTGCACTGGTTTTCCCAAGTTGGGTTTTTCCCAGGGACGATTGTCCAAAAATAACAGTGTCCCTTGTGTGTTTGTGTATTATTTCAGTTGTTAATCGGAGATGAGTTGAGGCTGCATTTGTATTTATTTTCAGTATTTATATGGTTAAATAACTTGTTAAGGAATAAACAAGTAGGTGAAATAAACAAGATAATGCAGGAATAATTTCTAACGTGTTAGACTTAGAAATTCCAACATGGTATCAGAGGATTGTAGATCACAGGAGGACTGAAGGCACCAGCGAAATCAAAAAATTGAAAGCAGAAACAATTGTCCCGAGAGACAAGGTTGTTCCTAAGCAGAAGGCAGCAGAGAAGGAGTGACGCAGAGAGCTTACGTCATCATTTCGAAGCAGAGAGAGGGTCGGCGCAAGGGCAGAGAGAGGAAAAAGAGGCTCACGAAGAGCCACGTCATCCTACTCAGTCAGGTAGGTTTGATGCAGTTGGCCAGAGGAGGAATTCAGTCTTGCCGAGATTGAGCATAGCTAAGAGGCTCAGTTTCTTCAGCTATTGAAGCCTAGGGAGCTGCGTGCAGATTGTGGATTGGGAAGCTGGTGGGGTAATGTTGTTGTGGAAGTAGAACGATACCTAACGGGACAGAACCAAGGTAGAGGGAGTTGCTGCCTTGAGGGATTTCTAGCCAAGAAATCCAGATCCAAGTTGCAGTTGCAAAGAGGATTGGAGAGGAGCAGATCGACAGTTGGCGGGAAGATTTCCAGCAGGGAAATCAAGACTCAAAGGGAGTCTAGGAGAGAACTTCCAGGAGGGAAGTCGAGACTCAGAGGGAGTCCAGTAGAAGAGCAGAGATGGCAATGAACGGACTGAGGGATCAGGACAGGTTGGACGGGGCCTCCAACTTTGTCATCTGGAAGGCCAGGATCTTGTCTGTTCTGGATAGACATCGCATCAAGGGCTTCGCCTTGAGAACCGTGGCTATCCCAGTCGACCTAGCTGATAATGAAAGTTATGAGGATGCAATGGCGAAGGAAAAGTGCATAATCCTTGATGGGGTCAAGGATCATGTAGTACAGCTTATTGTCAAGAAGAACACGGCAAAGGAGATGTGGGATACTTTGACGACATTGTATCAGGGCACTTCCGTGCAGAGAAAGATGCTACTGGAGAATCAGTTGCGATCGTATCAGATGCAGAAGGGGGAGCAAATAGATCTATACCTCAGCAAGTTGCAAGAGATTCGGGACCAACTTACTTCCATAGGGGCCACACTGGATCAGGAGTTCATGGTGAGGACCATCCTGAATGCAGTCCCAAGGATTGGGAAACATTTGTCCAAAGCATTTTGGGCAGAGTTGATCTTCCAAGATGGGAAGAGATGTGGCTAGCTCTTTGCCAAGAAGAGATCAGACGGTTGACCAAGGCGAGAAGTAGCAGCAAAGGAGGTCGAATCAAGAAAGAGGAGGAAGAGGATGTAGCTCTAGCATCTGCAGGACAGCAGGGGGAAGAGGAAGAAGAAAGACATCTCCAAAGTGAAGTGGTTCCATTGTGGGGAGTTGGGTCATTATGCAACGTAGTGTCCTAGGAAGAAGAATAAGGGAGAGGCTTCTGACTCCAAGGCAGCTCCAGCTAAGGCAAGAAAGAAGTCGACACTGATGACGATTGTGCCATGAGTGCTCATGCACCTCTAGAGAAGAGGTGGGGTGACATCGAGTTGTAGTTAGGAGGACTACAGAAGATGTAGGGGCAGGATCGTTGAGGTACCCAAACTCTTGGATCATATCCAACTACGGGAGCCCCGATGACAGTAGCAGGATGACGGATGTCAGGTGGAACAAGATGCAGATGGAGCGACAAGGCAATGCTAGAGTGCAGTGGTCTCTGACAGCACATTGAGGGTTGCAGCAGTGCGAGAAGCACAGAGATGGTTGCAGCAGTGCAGAAAGGCACAGAAGTGGTTGCAGCAGCGCGAGAGGCACAAAGGTGTTGTAGCAGTGCAGATGTAGGGGGGTTCCAGGCTAACAAGGATGTCAGTATTTGGGTAGATCAGTTACTTACATCTCAGTAACTGAGTTGCAGTGCAGCAGTAGCAGAGGTAGTGCTATGGGCAGCACGATGTAGCATGATGAGAGAGAATTGCAATGCAGATGCAGCGCTGGGAGGAAGGACCAACAGCAACACGGATGCAAAGGGAGTTGTAGTACAAATGTAGCAATGGTAGTGGTAGAGCCATGGGCAGCAGTACAGGAGGCAATACTGCAGAGGATTTAGGCAGTAGGCCAAGCATCAACACAGGTACCGGTGCCGGATGATCAAGAAAATGTTCAGTGGTGGAGCATTACTAGAGCACATTCCTCGCTAAGAGGGAGTGTTGATTTGGGGTAGCATCAGATGTGCTCTAGCCATGAAAATTAGTGGAGAGGCTAAAGCACATGAGATCTCTAAGACCCAGAAATGGTTTGGGGAAATTCCAACCAGTTAGAGAGATATTAAAATAATTAATATTTTTAATGGAGTTCCTAAGTCTAAACTTAAGAAAATTAAAATATTAATGGGTATTAATATAGAGCTCGGTGAGAATGTTTTAAATCACATGGATCAAGCCAAATCTAATCTTAGTCGTTGATTAAGGAATTAATCTCGGCCGTTGAAGACTCAACAAGAAAAGTATAAGAGGAGGCTTGAGGGTCAACGGGAGATACACCAAGATTGATCAGTGAGTTCCATTTTCTCGAGCAGGGTTTGCTGAGAGAAATCGAACAAGTGATTTAAGTTGCAGCGAGGGGCAATGAGTACATAGTAGAGTGGCAAAGATAATGCCAGAGGGCAAGCATAGTGATTGAGGAGGCTACGCAGAGCCAGCAGGAGCCACGCAAAGGCAGCCAGAGACTGTGCAGAGGTTGAGGGGCCTACGTGGGTAACACAGAGGGCCATAAAGCTGACGCAGAGAGGTAGAGGGCTGACGCAGAGGGTTCCAGAGCTACACATAGGCTAGCAGGGCTGATGCAGAGCCTTGGAGAAGTGTCGGAAGGATTTTCGTGGGGCAAACTAGTGCTGAGAAGCTGAATATTTGCTTCCGAGAAGAGGTACCACTGCCAGATAGAAATCACTATTGGGTGAGCCAGTTTGGCACCCTAGTTGTACTCAAGAAAGCTACTTAATAATAAAAACCTCAGAACTGCTGCACCGATTTTCCCAAGTTGGTATTTTCCAAGGACGATTATCCAAAAATAACGGTGTCCCTTGTGTGTTTGTCTATTATTTCATTTGTTGATCTATAGATGAGTTGAGACTGCATTTGTGTTTATTTTCAGTATTTATATGGTCAAATAACTTGTTAAGGAATAAATAATTAGGTGAAATAAACCAAATAATGCAGGAAGAATTTCTAACGTGTTAGACATAGAAATTCCAACCGTTGTTGAGCTATGGATACAGAGGAATGCCCACTAGAAAGGCAGGACTTATCCCATGATTTGAGTTGACAACTCCGCAAGAGTCTCACTGGCAGAGGAATGCCCTGGGGTCTCATTGATTTGGACTCTGCTAGAATAGTGTTGCTAATTGCCTACCTCCTGGTGCCCCTGCGTGCTAAGAACACCAAAAAGAAGGATGTGATCATCCTAGTAGTGTCTGGTTGAGGGGGTGAATAAAGCATGGAAAATTGGAGTACAAATACATCCCTCATGAACAATGCCAAGCACCACAAGTCCAAGAACAGGAAAATGTAATCAGAAAACAATAATCTGAAATTCCCTTATCGTGAGTTTGTCTTAATGGTTTGTTGAAGGCTCCTTTTCACATCCCATAGTTTTGGGTTCTACATAGCCTATGAAAAGTCTAGATAAAAAATAACCAAACATCTAGTTGAAGTTGATCTTTGAAGAGAAAAACGAAAATATCTTCTATTTTAACGCAAATATTTAGATGTGCACTTTCAATAAATTTTTACTCCATCACTTTAGCCGCTACATGTGTAGCAGGCCTTTTTTGTATCAAAGCCCTATATGTCTATTAATATTAATAGTCAAAAAGAAGCTTTAAATGAAAAAAAACCTTATAGCTCATTGTTGATGCAAGGATGCCAATAAGTGCAAGTCATTTACCATGCAAACCTTTCTTCGTAGTATGCTTCACCAACCATTAATGATCCACCCTAATGAGAAATGCAATGGTATAAGGATGTTAACAAAAATAAGCATCAATCCACTTAACATTGAGCTATATGAAATTTCCAAGTTTGTTAGGCATATAATTTGCTCACCATTCATCTTTTCAGTAATATAATGTCGGAATGTCCATATTTTGTGCTTCCAATTGAAATATCTATAGAGACAAAACAATAAAGGTTAGAGATTGACAAACTAATTATTTTATTAACTCTATGAATGAAGATGGTAAACCCTTTATATACAGATACAGTTCATGCTTCTAACATACAAAGATTCTCCCCATATAATGCATACGTTAGATCTCAAAAGACCAGTTTTCATGGCCAAAAAAGGATTAATACATCGTCCTTTAGAATTTCAAATGCAAGGCTTATCACTTGCATAATTTTTGTGTTGCAAAAGCTTGTGTTTATAGTTGGTTGTGCATACAATCACCAATAATCTCTACAAGAAGAAAGAAAAATCATGCTCAAATTAATTATTCTCGTGACCTTAACCAGAATTATCAACTAGATAGTTCAAAAAAAATGGCAATTCAATCTCAATCATTAAACCTTAGTTTAAGAAAACACAGATTTCGAGTGCGAGTGAGATGGGATGTTTAAGCCTATCAAAAGCCGTTGTTAAGTGATAATTTCCAGCAATATCATAAACAAAAAAGGGTACCTTTCTAATGAAAACAATTAGGCATTTCGGTTTCAATTTTGGCCCAACAAGGATAAGTCAAATCCAATAAGTGACATTTCATTATGAAATGAGTATGGTTCCTTACCATGCAACTTCACTAGAAGTATTTGGTAGAAGATGTTTGGATCAAACCTAAATAATTGGATGGACCTAAAATTGATTATGCATTAATCTCTTGAGCTCCAAGTTGATAAAAATTTCAATTTCATTCCCCCAAATGGGGTGCTAGGGAGGTGAATAGAGGAAGAAGCAATATGTCAGTAGCATAATAGTAGGGATTGGTTGGCACGTTGGTGTTTGTGAAGGATACAGTAGCGAGGGGAAGGGAAATGGAGAGGTATCATGGCTCAAACTCCCCAAACCTACATTAATATGATGTATCTTGTACCAAGACAAGCCATTACCATGGTAGTCAAAGCCTCGAAGACTGGGATACATAGCAAATGATGTATATCGGTGCCATGTTAATGTAAACCACATAGTATAAGGGATGAGGCCTTTCGAAAGTTTCATTAATTTTTGTTTGAAAAGTAAATGAACTGAGTGTTGTCTACTCTACGCACTCAAGAAGAGTCTCAATTTGTGGTGGAGGTTGTTTCTCTGAAACAAGCAAGGTTCTTTTGTGATGATCTAGCCCAAAGAAAGGTGCCACTGCTGCTGTTAGAGAACAATGGCTAGCAGCAATCAAGTTGAAAAAGGTGACACTAAACAAGGACTGCACAAGGGGCACCCTAGAAATGCAAAGGCAATATAAACAAGAGCTCTAGTCCTCCATTGAATAATGCCAAGGTAGTGGTGAAGGAAATAGTCGAACACTAGCACATCATGTTTTCCTCTAAAATTAAGAAAGAAGTGGAGGAGATTGAGGAAATGGTTTGTCAAAAGAGAAGATGAACCTCTAATAATCAAGTGCATAAAGAAATCATCCCCTCGGTACCCGACCTCAACTCCTCCAGAAGCAGAGATACCAAATTCCTCAAGCTAGTAAAACCAGTGTTGCAAAAATCGCAATATTATCGCGATAATATCGGAAAATCGTGATTTTTTGAGTTTGGCGATATTATCACCTGATTTTTACGCTAATATTTTTTTCACAAAAAATCGCGATAACTTGAAAAAATCGCGAATTTTTGGGAAAAAGTCTTTGAAAAAAAAATTCTTCGATTTTTTGAAGAGGAGGAGCAACAGTAGGAGGAGGTGACACACCCTACCCAGGCTACCCCTATCACCAGTAGAGGACGTGGTCTACCTCCTGTAGCTCCTAGTTCTTCAGCTTCTAGAGCACAGCAGAGTCCACTGCCAACTCCACCAGCATCTACATCTAGAGGGGCAGAGGAAATCAGTAGTATTAGACTTTAGTTATTTGGTTCATTTCATTGTATATGACATTATGACTCATGATATGAGATACATTATTATATTTTTGTTGATATTTTGAGGCTGAGTTGGGACTTAGGAGTCAGGACTTACTATTCAGGACATGATTCACTGTTATGTGTGATGTAGCACTAGAAATGATATTACACATCTTATATATTAGTTCTTTTATCATATTTATGTGTCAATGTATTTATTTTATGTTGTAGATGCTTTAGATATTAAAAAAGTTGGAAAAAATGAATATTTTTGTATTTTACGATTTTTTCCCGATTTTTACGATTTTTTTCCGATTTTTTCCCCTCGTCGATAATATCCCGATAACGATAACTGCAACATTGAGTAAAACTATATTGGCATATGAAGATATTCATGGCCATGATTTTGGAGCTTAAGAACACCCAACATAATGAAGTCCTTACTAAATTGGAATAGATGGAGAAGAAATGCAATATCCTGACCGATGTGATTTGGCACTCAGAAGCAGTGGCAGAGGACACAGAAAGTGATGAGAAAGCTAATATGGCAGAGGAGCCTGGTGGTCGGTAACAGTCATGTAGACCACACCCTACCAGATGGAGCAACCCCGGATTGATTTCAACATGCAGTTCTTAAGGCCCTTAGGGTGTAGATCAGTTGGCAATAAATAGGGTGCATTATTAAAGCGCTCATTGTGATGTTGATGGTTCAAACCACCAACTAGCCCTGTGTGCCACGAGGGGCCACATTGGTATGCCTGGAGGTTATACTGGCAGCAGTTGGAATCAAACATATGCCACGCAACTATGAGCCCACCTTAAATGTCGATTCTGCCAGTTCACATTAAATAAAATTAAAAATTCAACCAAAAAAAACAAAGAGTTCTTAAGTTTGTTTGTATGCTAAGAGTAAGTCTCCATAGATTGACCTCAAAAAATGTTGTTTAAGCCCTCAAACAAAGAATTTTCAACTTTGACCGTGCTCAATGGATTTTAAGATCAGGCTTGAACATGGCCCCTACAGGTCCACAATGTTGATTTTCCACCCTATACAGCACCCAAAATGATGACAATATACATAATGACCCAGTTCAAATAAAAAAGGTTAAAAGGGAAGGGAAGGAATACACCAGCAAATTAGAAATTGAAGAAAACCAAAGAGATGTAAGAACCCAGACAAATAGGCACAAATGTAATAAAAATCAAGAAAAACCGAGAGAAACAACCTCCAAAAGAAACACATTAGAACATCCTCCAACTAAACCTACAAAATGAAGCAAACTATGAGTTCAAAGGCAGAAGACAAATGAAAATATCAATCAACCACACTGAAGTTTGAACAAGGACGTCAACCACGATAATGACCAACTGAAATACCACAGTGAATAAACATTAAAAAAACATGATTTGATTGATAAGATGACAAACCAAAACCTGCTCTGAATACTAAAATAAGTACGGACGCAGAATTACTAATGTTGATGTTTGTAGCTCAAGCAAGTACTTCTACACATGCCTAAGCGTCTAGGTGTGCAGAAGTCGCCCAAAGTATCTTTAGGATACTTGCTCAAGTATTGAGTAAGTTGCTTTCATAAATTAGACTGAGCCTAACTCAGGCAAAGCACATAACTAATGATGTTGGCTATTGAGCTAGAGAAACTTACGAAAAGTATTTACTTTACTGATTATGTTTCAATCTCAATCGTTGATCTCAAGTGAAGCAAGATCTAATCCAGTCATCCATCACTTTGGAGATTAGGGTTAGTGATTTAGCTCAATGAGAAGTTATAAAAGCAAGGCTAAGGAGAGGAGAAAACACGCCAGATAGTGAGCACAAGACTTGAGAGGAGATCTCAGTGATTGAGTGGAGAAGGACTTCCCCTCAAGTGTGTCGGATCCGAGAAGGTGGAAGGGTGCAGCATAGAAGATCCAAATCAGCCAAGGATAGGGCTTAATTAGCTGGATCAGATCCAGGGTATGTTGTATTTGCAAATTTCATCATGGGTCATTATCCCAGAATGGGAGCCCAAATAGATTCTGATTAGGATTTAATGAAGAACTGATTTGATTGGGCAGAATTAGTATGTGTCAAATGTGTGATTGAGATTGGTTAAGATCATGCTTCTGCTGAATGTTTATGTTAAGAACTCAGCTATCTTTTTATTCCATAGACACAAAATCTGCTGGGAATTAATTACCAGTTGTCAGGTTCAGAAATTAACAACTAAAACCCACATTGGAAAAAAAGTTTGTGACCATCCCAAGGTGAATGGATAAAGAAAATAAAGAATAATCACAGGCATTTCAATGAAGTTTCTTTGACATTAAAGACAAACATCCTCATAAGATAAAATAACTATATTAATATCCAACAAATGACCACAAAGAGACTAACAGGACTGCTAAGTACAACAGTATCAATACAACATGGAAGCGCAAGGGCCACTCTTATATAAAGCCAAAACAAATCTAATCTCTAGAAGCTGGAAAACAATGCTGGGAAAAAAATTGGAGTGATACAAGCCCTACGACAGGCAAAAAGCCAAATGCCCTTTAGGGATGTCATGAAAGGGGGTACAAGGGAAGGGGAAGAAATCCCGGTGCTCCTTTAACCTATCGCCTGAAGAGGAGGAAACACTGCTCTCTGTGGGCCAACAACCTTTATATGTGTGTCTCAATTGGCATCTGAGGCCAGAGAGAAAACAACCATGATAAAAGACAGTCCAGAAGTATTGGAGGAAGAACTGATCCATCATCCACCAAATATCTTGCCATCTCAAGGAAGCAAGCTGCTGCTGAGCTCTAGATGCAGAGGAGTGCCAACTAGAAAGGCAAGACTTATCTCATGATTTGAGTTGACAACTCCGCAGGAGTCTCACTGGCAGAGGAATGCCCTGGGGTCTCATTGATTTGGACTCTGCTGGAATAGTGCTGCTAACTGCCTGCCTCCTGGTGCCCCTGCATGCTAGGAGCACCAGAAAGAAGGATGTGATCATCCTAGTAGTGTCTGGTTGAGGGGGTGACCAAAGCATGGAAAATTGGAGTGCAAATATATCCCTCATGAACAATGCCAAGCACCACAAGTCCAGGAACGGGAAAATGTAATCAGAAAACAATAATCTGAAATTCCCTTATCGTGAGTTTGTCTTAATGGTTTGTTGATGACTCCATTTCACATCCCATAGTTTTGGGTTCTGCATAGCCTATGAAAAGTCTAGATAAAAAATAACCAAACATTTAGTTAAAGTTGATCTTTGAAGAGAAGAACGAAAATATCTTCTATTTTAACACAAATATTTAGATGTGCACTTTCAGTAAAATTTTACTCCATCACTTTAGCAGCTACATGTGCAGCAGGCCTTTTTTGTATCAAAGCCCTATATATCTATTAATATTAATAGTCAAAAGAAGCTTTAAGTCAAAAAAATACCTTATAGCTCACTCTTGATACAAGGATGCCAATAAGTGTAAGTCATTTACCATGCAAACCTTTCTTCATAGTATGCTTCACCAACCATTAATGATCCACCCTAATGAGAAATGCAATGGTTTAGGAATGTTAACAAAAATAAGCATCAATCCACTTAAATTAAGCTATATGAAATTTCCAAGTTTGTTAGGCATATAATTTGCTCACCATTCATCTTTTCAGTAATATAATGTCGGAATGTCCATATTTTGTGCTTCCAATTGAAATATCTATAAAGACGAAACAATGAAAGTTAAAGATTGACAAACTAATTATTTCATTAACTATATGAATGAAGATGGTAGACCCTTTATATACAGATATGGTTCATGCTTCTAACATACAAAGATTCTCCCCATATAATGCACACGTTAGATCTCAAAAGACTAGTTTTCATGGCCAAAAAAGGATTAATAACTAGTCCTTTAGAATTTCAAATGCAAGGCTTATCACTTTCATAATTTTGGTGTTGCAAAAGCTTGTTTTTATAGTTGGTTGTGCATACAATCACCAATAATCTCTACAAGAAGTCAGAAAAATCATGCTCAAATTAATTATTCTCATGATCTTAACCAGAATTATCAACTAGATAGTTCAAAAAAAATGGCAATTCAATCTCAACATTAAACCTTAGTTTAAGAAAACACAAATTTCAAGTGCGAGTGGGATGGGATGTTTAAGCCTATCAAAAGCAGCTGTTAAGTGATAATTTCCAGCAATATCATAAACAAAAAAGGGTACCTTTCTAATGAAAACGATTAGGAATTTCGGTTTCAATTTTGGTCCAACATGGATAAGTCAAATCCAATAAGTGACATTTCATTATGAAATGAGTGTGGTTTCTTACAATGCAACTTCACTAAAAGTATTTGGTAGAAGATGCTTGGATCAAACCTGAATAATTGGATGGACCTAAAATTGATTATGCATTAATCTCTTGAGCTCCAAGTTGATAAAAATTTCAATTTCATTCCCCCAAATGGGGTGCTACGGAGGTGAATAGAGGAAGAAGCAATATGTCAGAAGCATAATAGTAGGGATTGGCTGGCATGTTGGTGCGTGTGAAGGATACAGTAGCTAGGGGAAGGGAAATGGAGAGGTATCATGGCTCAAACTCCCCAAACCTACATTAATGTGATGTATCTTGTACCAAGACAAGCCATTACCATGGTAGTCAAAGCCTCGAAGACTGGATTACATAGAAAATGATGTATATCAGTGCCATGTTAATGTAAACCACATAGCATAAGGGATGAGGCTTTTTGAAAGTGTCATTAATTTTTGTTTGAAAAGTAAATGCACTGAGTGTTTTCTACTCTACGCGCTCGAGCAGAGTCTCAGTTTGTCGTGGAGGTTGTTTCTATGAAACAAGCAAGGTGCTTTTGTGATGAGCTGGCCCAAAGAAAGGTGCCACCCTTGCTGTTAGAGAACAATGGCTAGCAGCAATCAAGTTGAAAAAGGTGACACTAAACAATGACTGCACAAGGGGCACCCTAGAAAATGCAAAGGCAATATAAACAAGAGCTCTAGTCCTCCATTGAAGAAAGCCAAGGTAGTGGCGAAGGAAAGAGTAGAACACTAGCACATCAAGTTTTCCTCTAAAATTAAGAAAGACGTGGAGGAGATTGAGGAAAGGGTTTGTGAAAAGAGAAGATGAACCTCTAATAATCAAGTGCATAAAGAAATCATCCCCTCGGTACCCGACCTCAACTCCTCTAGAAGCAGAGATACCAAATTCCTCAAGCTAGTAAAACTATATTGGCATATGAAGATATTCATGGCCATGATTTTGGAGCTTAAGAACACCCAACATAATGAAGTCTTTACTAAATTGGAATATATGGAGAAGAAATACAATATCCTGATCGATGTGATTTGGCACTCAAAAGCAGTTGCAAAGGACACAAAACGTGATGAGAAAGCTAATATGGCAGAGGAGCCTAGCGGTCGGTAACAGCCATGGTAGACCACACCCTACCAGATGGAGCAATGATGGATTACACCCTCATCAATGCTCCATCCAACTCAACTTCTAAAGAACAACTATAGTCATTGTTGCTGCAAAATCTAGCAGAACCAGTGCAAGGACTCGCCAAGTGGCGGACCAGACCTTATGGCAACAATGAAGAAGTGTTGCCATTGTCACCTCGGTAACCTTCATCCTGCACTGAGATTTCAACCACAAGGGAGGCTTCCTTATATCACCTATGAGATACTCTAATACTAGGGATTAGGCTGACTTATTTTCTTGAAGGTCTAAAGGATGAATAAAGGGCTTGGCAAGGCCAAAGATGACAAAGGTATTCAATGCTAAGGTTCAAGCTCAGTAAGGAAGAAGTTGCTATAAGTTATGGTTTGAATCATCTTCAATATTAGGGCATGCAATGGCATATAGCGACCTAAGAAAAACTCTCCAAGTGATCTTCAACAAGTAGCAAGGGTTTCCAATAGAGACAAGGGCTAAACTCAAGCAAACAAATTTAGGGTTGTTAGATATGCATAAACAACAAGAAAAGAGGTGATATCAACCCTTCCAAGGCATGCAAGGCAATCTATAATGCTTGATTTTGCTTGTGTATGATGTATAGAGATTAACCTACAATAAAACAACAATTTTACACAAATCAACTCCTTAACACTAGTGCCTACCCTAGCCATCTAGGACAGAGAAATTTAGACAGTTTTTATTTAGTTTTTGAGGTAATCAACACACTTTTAGACTAGCATCCTATCCTGCAAATGCTAATGAAGTCTTAATGACACAAAATAACAAAGACAATGATGGAGTAAGGGGGGATGTTCTAGGGCATCCACTTCTAAAACCCTACTTATTATTCTTGTGAGGGGAGAAATGAATTATAAGGTTTGCAAATAAAGAGTTTTCTTATAGGCTTTGAATGAAACCATGTGATTATGAAGCAAAGTTTCAACAAGAATAAGCATTTAGTCATGGAACAAGAGAAACCCTACAAAAAACATGAAAGCGTGAAAAATATCAAAGATATACAATAAACATACAAAAATATTTCATAATAGCACTTCTTTCAATCCCAAAACAATGTCTTCAAGCAAAAGTCCTCTCCAATAGTAAGTCACATCCAAAAAAAACACATTATTCCCAAGCAATGAAGAAGAGACAAGTTCGCACTCTCTAGAAGAGGTTGAATTACATGTGTGATGATGAAAAAACAAAATGAGGGGAGGCTATATTTATATGAGACCTGTCCCACTCATTTTCACAATAAATCAACTAATGAAGCCCTATTGACAAGTTTGTTTAAGTGTTCCACAAGAAAAAGGTTACAAGCCAACCTCATAGCTCATAAACATAACAAATATGCCATAAAATCCCACTCATGTAACCCTCCAAAAAGCACAATGTAACCCTCCAAAAGCATGATGTAACCCTCCAAATGAACACAATAAGCCACCAAAAATTGAGATAAGGGCTAATTTGTGCTCCATACTCCAAGATGCATCTCAAGGATCATGTGTAAGTCATCAAATTCACTCCATCCTACCACATCAAGTCCAAGATGCCCTATGTCAACATAAAAGAGGAAAGGGGTGGCGTGGAATTAAATAGCTCAACCATTAGGGAATCAAGGATGATCATCATCATCTAGGCTTTGGAACAAGTGATGCCCATCAAACAGTAACAAGGCCAACCTGGGGGCATCCTAGATCCACTAGGCACATCATCAATATCTCCAACACCAAGCTTCATGGGCTCAGTGTTTCAACATACGGGGATCACTCAGGGTGTCAAGCATCATGAGAAGTTATCAAATAAACCAACACTCTACTTTGAGTAGGCAACACTGCATCATCAAAGTCAATCTCTCTCCCCACACTAGATAGTAAGGCCTTTGCTACTCTACTGAGGAGGTGGGGAAATCACCTCAAGAAGCCTTTGCTACTATGATATGAACCACTTGACAAAATGCTCTCAAGATCAAGTGTAAATCAACAATCATTAGGTAACAAAACCCAGATGTATCATAGTGGACCATACTTAATGTTAGGGGCACAACCAATGTTAGGATATTCCGACACATAGGAAGTAGTTAAGTATAACTTGGTCTAGTATAGAGTTAGGTAAAGTGTGTTTCTTTACTATGTACTTTTTGTAACTGACAATCCGACGGTCACGATATGTAGTGATCCGACGGTTCATTCTCTCCTCGGTATTACCGACACTTGATCCGTGGCTTAACACCCGATTGGTCCATGATCTCTATTTAAAGAGCATGGAGGGTCATTTGTGGGGTAACCGTCCATGAGAGAAGCTTATGTAAATTTTCATTTTTTTATTAATAAATTGCCTGGAGTGGCTGCGTTGGCTCAGGCCGTGGACTGTTTCCCTCTTTGAAGGTTTTAACCATGTCAAAAATATTGGTGTATTGATCTCTGATCTGTTTGTGAGCGGTGTCCTTTGGTGTTCTGTCTAAGGAACTTACCCTGTAAATTCCTACATGGTATTAGAGCTATTTGAGGGTCGCGTCCATTGTTGATCCAAATCTGAAGCCGGTAGAACTGCATCCGACTACTGTTTCCTAGATCTACTGTTTCTGACTGCTTTCGAGCCGAGAGGACTGCTCTGTTGTGTTATGAGCATTTGTTCCAGTGAGGAACCCCTTTCGTTTCATGCGAAAAGGTTTTTGGTAGCCCTAGCTACGTCATTTTTAAGATCTGGAGGTATACAGTGTTTTTTTTGCAGTTTCTAGTTATTTTCTCTCTGTTTATTATTTCGGTTTATTTAGCTCCTTTTTTATTACCGGATCTATACCTTTCATTTCTGCGTATGCTCTTTGCCCCGCGACTCTGTGCGATCTAGGAAAATCAAAAACAGAGAGGAAGGATTTTTCTCATGCGTATGCTCTTTTCCGCCGCGCCTTAGTGTGATCTCGGAAAATCAGAAACATTGAGGAAAATATTTAGTTTCCAGGTAAAGCTAACTTCAAGCCATGAGGTTTTTTTTTTTTTGTATGTCCATGTTGGGTTTTCTGTTTTCTGTTTTGTAGGGAAAAAGAGTTTTCTCAAGTAAGCACGCAGCCCAAAGCTTCAGCGACTAAAAAAAAAAAAACCCCCCTTCCTCTTTTCCAAAAATTACTAAACTTTTAATTTAGCTCACTTGGTCCAAAGCTACTTTATGAGAGTAGAGGTCTTGAGTTCAAGTCTTCTTTTTGTTGAGCTAATTAGATTAATTTTGGAAAGGGGGTGGCTTTTTTTAAATATAACATTATCATTCATTTCCGCACATTCCCGCACTTCGTCGGCATCTTCATCAAATTTTCTTCAAAAAGCCATAACTTCTTCATCCGGAAGCCGTTTTTAGAGCCGTTTTTTTTTAACCAACCTAATTTTTCGAGATCTTTCCATTGGAACACTTAGTTTCAGCATCTATAGCTTCAGTTTCTGTTAAAATGGAAAGTTCATGCCAAGTTATTCTTGACAACACCAACTACTTCCAATGGTGGTCCTACATTGTGGATTTACTTAGAAGTGAAGGTCTCTACAGAATAGCCTCAGGCCAAGAAACCAAACCGAAAGATGAAGATAAGGCAGCTAAATGGGAAAATAGGCAAGATCAAGCACGTGGGTTGATAGGGATGTCTATTTCTCCAGATCTTAGATTCCATATTGCAGAACTTGATACTCCTGAGGAAGCAATGAAACAAATCACTAAAGTTTTTGGAATTAAAAATGAACTTAAAGCCCATCAACTCGAAAATGAGTTGCTTACATTGGACCCCAATAATTTTTCTTGCATTGAAGATTTTTTGTCCAAGTTCAAGACCCTTAGACTTCTCTTGGAAGGTGTTAAGGTTAAGAAAGAAGATAGTAACCTTATCTATTCCATTCTTACTAAGTTGGGACCAGCCTATTCTGTGTTTGTTTCCACCTTCCATTCTACAAGAGAAGCCTTCATTTCTCAAGGACAAGCCTACAAGTCCCCTTCCTTTGATTCCTTTTGTCATTCTTTAATAAGAGAACAAGAAAAACTCTTACAACTTGGTCTTCTTAATCTTGGAAACTCTTCTAAGAAAGCGTTAGCCGACCAGCAGCAACCAGATTCAAAGAATCCTAAGAAGTTGTATCCTAAAAGGAATGGTCCTAAACCAAACAAAGGTAAAGCAATTTCAGCCTCAAAATGAAAAATCATTTCAACAAAATGATAAGACAAATAAAAACAAAGGGAAGAAGACTGATAGACATTGCAACTTTTGTAATCGAGATGGCCACTTAGAATCCAAATGCTTTAAGAAGATGGAAGCCTTGGAAGCAGCAATGAAGAAGCATAACATCCATTTGGAGCACTCTTCAACTTCAACTTCATCTTCAGGAATAGCACTTTCTGCATGTGGTTGTCAAGCATCTCGGTCTGGCTATGCACTAAATGTATCTTCTTCTTCTCATTCTCATGAGTGGCTCATTGATTCTAGAGCTTCTTATCACATGGCCAAAAACAAAGCCATGTTTTCTTCTTTAAATGATTGTAACACCAAAAAGATATATGTTGGTGATGATAGATCTCTTAGTGTTGTAGGGACTAGAACTGTTCATATAGACAATGGTCAATTTAATGATGTATTATGTGTTCCAACCTTATTCTACAACCTTCTATTTGTATATCAGATAACTCATTCAGGTGAAGGTAAAATCGTTGAATTTTCACCTCACGATGTTGTTATTAAGGACATAAGAGATCCTAGACAGATTTTAGCTACTGGCATTGTTGATGATTCTACAAGGTTGTATAAGTTTCACAACTTTGGGTCATCAAATCTCCCTTCGTATTTGTTGCTCATAATGATGAAGTGAGCAAACTTTGGCATGAGCGATTTGGTCACTTAAACTATCGCTCCCTTCAAAATCTATGTAAAGAAAATATGGTAACACATCTTCCAATGGTATCTTGCAGAGATGGTGTTTGTTCCGAATGTGTACTCGGAAAACATCATCGGGATAGTTTTGAAAAACGTGTCTCTTGGCACGCCTCAGCCCCTTTACAGCTTATGCATAGTGATTTATGTGGTCCACTTCCAGTTGTTTCATTCTCTGGCTACAATTATTTCTTAACTTTCATTGATGATTTCTCCAGACGCACTTGGTTATACTTCTTAAAACTCAAGAGTGAAGTATTTAACATGTTCTTGGCCTTTAAGGCCTTTGTTGAAAAACAATTTGGACATCAAATTCTTAAGCTAAGATCTAATATGTTAACAAATTCATCAACTTTTGCACTGAGAATGGAATTCAAATGCAACATACTGTTCCATATACTCCACAACAAAATGGTGTAGCTGAAAGGAAGAATCGCACCTTAAAGAAAATGGCTAATTGTATGCTTCAATCTAAAGGACTTGGTCTTAATTTTTGGGCAGAAGCAATTAACTGTGCAAATTACATAATAAATTGCACTCCTACTAAGGTTTTAAAGAATATCACTCAGAAGAAGCATGGAGCTCAATTAAACCAGATGTAAGTCACTTTCGAGTTTTTGGAAGTGAAGCATGGGCCCATATTCCAGATGAGAAACATAAAGCTTTAGAACCTAAGAGTGAAAAATGTATTTTTGTTGGATATTTTGAAGATGTCAAAGGATATAGACTTATTCCACTTAAGTCCAAAAATGTTATTATTAGAAGAGATGTAAAGTTTGCTAAAAATATATCGGCCTACGAGCCTAGTTCAGCGGATGTACCACCTCTCCCTATCTCTTCTACTTTTGAAAATATTTCTTCTTCAGATGATGAAAGCGAGGATGACAATCCTCCCCCACCTTCTCAAGATCCTCCTTCAGCACCTCAGCTTCCAAAATGGGTCTGTCCTACTCGAGATGCAGCAGGTGATCTTGTCGGTGATCCTACAGATCAGCGACGTACACATTCTCCGTTTGATAGAGCCTCTTCTTTACTGGCTCAAGCTTCAGCGAATTATGATCCTAACGCCTTTGCAGAAGCTTCAGGCCATCCAGATTGGGAAGCAGCTATGAATGAAGAATATCATTCATTATTGGCAAATGATACATGGGATCTTGTTCCTCTACCAAAGGGACGAAAACTTGTTAGATGCAAATGGGTTTACATAACCAAGTATGGACCAGATGGGAAAGTTGATAAACATAAAGCTCGTCTTGTTGCTAAGGGTTTTTCACAAGTTGAAGGCATTGACTACACTGAAACCTTCTCCCCTGTTGCCAAAATGAACTCTATCCGCCTTGTTCTTTCCCTTGCTGCCTCTTTCAAATGGGAAGTCCATCAGATGGATGTTAAATCTACCTTCTTGCATGGGGACTTGCATGAAGAAATCTATATGGAACAACCTATTGGCTTTATACAAACAGACTCCAGCCTTGTATGTCGGCTTAAGAAATCCCTTTATGGTCTCAAGCAGGCTCCTCGAGCTTGGTGTGCCAAAATGGATAACTTTCTTTTAGAAAATGGCTTTTCTAGGTGTCATTCTGACAATACTGTCTACACCAAGAAAGTGGGCAAGTCTCTTATCATTCTTTTTCTTTATGTTGATGATCTTATCCTGACTGATAGTGATCCCAACCTTATGAACCATGTGAAGTCTAGCCTTAAAAGGAAGTTTGAAATGACAGACTTAGTACACTTACATTATTTTCTTGATCTTCAAGTATTGCAATCCAAGGAAGGTATTTCCCTTTCCCAGTCCAAGTATGCCTGTGATATTCTACGCCATTTTCACATGGAAGACTGTAAGCCAGCCCCTTCTCCCTTTCAGTCTGGAGTCAAACTTTCAGTCACTTGTACTTCTCCTGAAGTTGATGCTACCTTATACCGTCAACTTGTAGGAAAACTTTTATATCTAACCCATACTCGTCCTGACCTTTCCTTTGTTGTTGGCCTTGTTGCTCGGTTTATGCAAAACCCACATGAAAGTCATTGGAAAGCAGCTAAAAGAATACTTCATTATGTTCGAGGTACAGTTCAGTTTGGGATTCATTACAATGCCAAAGCAGCTCCTCTATTGGTTGGTTTCACTGGTTCCGATTGGGCTGGTGACCCTAATGATAGGAAGTCTACTGCAGGTTATGTGTTCACTCTTGGTTCAGGACCTACTACATGGGCTTGCAAGAAACAAGGTGCCATTTCTCTTTCTTCAGCAGAAGCAGAGTATCATGGTGCCGCAGAAGCTGGTAAGGAAGCCTTGTGGCTTTGTCAGATCCTGTCAGAGTTTGGCTTTCAGCAACAACATCCGACTACACTTTGGTGTGATAATCAAAGTGCCATTCAACTATGCAAAGATCCAGTCCAACATCAGCGCAGCAAACACATTGAACTGCACATGCACTTCATCAGAAAGCTCATTCATGACCATGTTCTTGAAGTGCAATATTGTTCAACAGATGATCAAGTTGCAGACATCTTTACAAATGTTCTCACAGAGGCGAAGTTTACTAAACTTCGATTTATGGTTGGAGTTCAGGAAGTTGTCACTAAGGGGGGATAGGCTCTAGTGCCTCCTTCCTTCTCCTATTGTGTCATATTTGTACATCCTTCAATCATATCCCAAGTTGTTCTTAAGGGGGGATGTTAGGATATTCCGACACATAGGAAGTAGTTAAGTATAACTTGGTCTAGTATAGAGTTAGGCAAAATGTGTTTCTTTACTATGTACTTTTTGTAACTGACAATCTGACGGTCACGATATGTAGTGATCTGACGGTTCATTCTCTCCTCGGTATTACCGACACTTGATCTGTGGCTTAACACCTGATTGGTCCATGATCTCTATTTAAAGAGCATGGAGGGTCATTTGTGGGGTAACCATCCATGAGAGAAGCTTATGTAAATTTTCATTCTTTTATTAATAAATTGCCTGGAGTGGTCGCGTTGGCTCAGGCTGTGAACTGTTTCCCTCTTTGAGGGTTTTAACCACGTCAAAAATACTGGTGTATTGATCTGTGATCTGTTTGTGAGTGGTGTCCTTTGGTGTTCTGTCTAAGGAACTTACCCTGTAAATTCCTACAACCAATACTTTGTTGATTTCTGGTAGCATTGGATGTGCTCTGAGTCTCAAATTTTGTAGGGAGGCTTGGGCACATGTATCCAAAGAACCCAGAAAGAGTTTTGGGAAATTCCACCTAGAGACAGTTTTATTAAAATAATTAATTATTTTTAAAGGGACCATAAGTCTAAACTTAGGAAAATAAAATAATTAATGGGTATTAATCTAAATTGTGGGTGTAACTTCGAGAAGAAGACGAGGATCAAGCAAAAATGATCTTAGCCATTGATTAGCTTCTAATCTAGGTCGTTGAATGTCAACGAGGAGATTATTTAAGGAGTCTTGAGGGTCACTTAGAAAGACACACAGAGAGTTCAGAAGTTTGATTTTCTGAAGCAGAGCAACTGCCAGGAGAATTTCGATAGTGAGTTGTTGCAAAGAGGAGCAGAGGGAGTTTTGGCTGGAGAAAATTCTCTGGAGCCAAGGATACTGTTGTAGCAGTTACAACCACCCTCCAAAATTTTGCCTTAGCCTGTTTTGGAGCCTCCCTACCAACCTTACACGGTACTTTGTCTTGCTTCGTCAAGTACTCAAGCTTCAGTGTTTTCCTCGCACAAAGGCATCCTATCGATCACAGTCGATCCATTTCCCTCACAGGGTGCTCATCCGGACTTGGTCCAATTGCAGGTTGAGCAGCTTCCCAGTGAAATTTGCACATTTCTAGAGGGAAACCAGCCTTCCCTCCAGGAATTGCGCAATTCCCTCTGACAGCCTGTTGGGCTCCAAGATTGCGTAATCCTGCCAGCCAACCCTCCCAACAGGATTTGCGCAATTTTTCCCATCAACAGGCTGTTCAACCCAGGATTTGCGCAAATCTGGGCAACAGTCAACTACTGGGCCTAGAAATTGCGCAATCCCCTTGGGCAGTCAACCCAGCTTACAGTCAGGAATGTGCATTTTTCTCCAGCAGTCAAGCAGTCTCTTGCATGTGCAGCTGAGTTGACCGGTTCCCTCCAGGACTAAGCAAAACAAACTTGCATGCATGGGTTGTCTCTCCCAAGGTAGCATGCAAAGGCATCCCTTGTTTCAGGGATCTATGTTTAGCAGTTGGAGGTTACATGCAAGGAACAATTCAGAAACCTCCCTCCAAGTGTCGCTTCCCCTAGATTTGTGGCATGCACATCACAACCTCGATGTTATCAAAACTTATCAATCGGGCGCTGCAGAGCTCATTCCTCACGTCAACCTTGTAGCTCTGACATCCCACATCACATCTAGGAGCAGTGGCACATTCAGCTCAGTTGTTTTGGGGTAAGCTCGCTTCCCATGCCTTGTGCTGCATTTTTGTCGCTTTTTGTGTATTCGCTTGTGTGAGTGTTGTTTGCTTGATTTCTTTGAACGCCTGTTGTCGTTTACATATATTCTAGCTTGTCCTAGCTCTGTTTCAATTTTCGTTGCTATCTCACTGTTGTCGCATGCATGAAACTGCTTTGCACGGACGTTCGCCCAACTGACGAACGGCCTCACCCACATGCATGTTGATCTGTTTGTTCAATCTTCCATTCATGTTTTGCATGCACTGTTAATCACTTCTACTATCACTTAGTGTCACCATGCATTCATTGACTTACTTGCTTTCAGTTGCCCGTCAGCGAGTTAGGCCAACCTTGGCCCAGGCTCTGCCTTCACCAAGGCTACATTGCGCAATCTGAAAAGGAAGGCTCACCTTCCTCTCCAGATTTGCACATTCTGGCCCAACATTCGCATCCTAGACTGAATTGCGCATTTCTAGAGGTCAGTGGTTGCTTGGCCCAAAAATTTGTGCAAATTTGTCCCTGGGCCAGCAGTCTTTCCCAGTTGGAATCGCGCATTGCGCAATCAGCAGCCAACTGCCCAACTGAATTGCGCATTTTGTTGTTCCAACAATTAGTCAGTCTCCCAGTAGCCCAGACTGTGCCTTGTGCAGTCTTAGCAGTCGGTCTCCCGACCTCCCAATCGAAATTGCGCAACCTTCATGATCATTCACCGAGGTATGTTGCAAGTCAGTTCACATGTTCACTCTGGTTTTCGATTGACAGATTGTTTGCTATGAGTGCTGCCATGTCTCCAGGCATCGTTGGTGTTCATCTGCCTCTCAGCAGTACATGCACAATGGCTTCCAAGAGAGCAAAGACAAAGACACAGTTCAGAGCATGCTTGGGGATGTAGTCGATCAAGTGTCTATGAGCTTGCCTACTCACGAAGACATCAAGTTGTTCGTGGACAAGGACATCAAGCAGTAGCATCACCACAAGCAGCATCATGAATAGCAGTTGAAGGCAGCATACCGAATGCAACGAACGCAGCTAATGCAAGAGGAAGGTTGGTTGACAACATAGAGGCGGAGTAAAGTTGCAAAATCAAGCAAATCCACTGAGAATGAAAGCAACTTTGGAGACTCAAGCTATGAAGTGATGGTGCGACATGAAGATCGCACGAAGGCAAAAGATGGAACAAAGAAGAAGTTGCATGTGTTGAAGCAGCAACTCAGGAAGAACATGAAGCTGCATAGACAATCCAATGAGTTGCAGCAGGAACAGGAACAACAGTGGGCGCAACATGCACTCACAGATGAAATTGCGCCAGTACAAGTTAAGGATCCATCCTAGCAGTAGACACAGAGCAAACATGGTCAGCAGTGTTGTTGATCACATGCAAAGGATCCAGCAGCATGCATGTCGTTGAGCGCATGCACGCAATCCAACCCATTCAACACACTCACCAAGGCGAAGACAAGAAGCAAGTACGACTGGAGCCGAACAGGCACTTTGATATGTTGATGCGCATGACCACCAGCACACACTTGAAGATCAGCACGGACACTATGCATCAGTGTGTTACTAGTTCAGCCGCACCCAAGAAGACCATGCGCATGTTAGCAGATGATTTGGATGAAGGGGCCGAACCAATGCACCGGTTGCAACGGAAGCAAGAGTTCGCTTCAGCAAGATGTCACCATGAGGTGCATGCACACCATCACGGACGACCAAGCTTGGCATCAGCTCACCAACTTCACCATCACAAGCATGTCAAAGAGTTGGTCTCACCACAGCGGACCGAGTGTCAGTGATGTCTTGCAAGGCTTGCTCAAGCCATGTTGTCTCACATGAGTACATGTGCACTATAATGTTGAGTCATGTTAGGTGTAAGTCAAGTGTCAACAGTTAGATATAACAGTGATAGAGTAGGTGAAGAGTCATGAGGGTAGTTGAACTATCAGAATGTCAAGGGTCACCCCACCCTTTGCTATAAATATTCCCTCATAACTCATTCTATAGGCTTTTGGTCAGCCAAGCTTCTACTAAGACTATCTAGAAGAAGACTTGGACAGTATTGTAACACGCTGTAGTGGTTCTAGCTAGGGTACTAGACTAGACTCTATATTTAATATCGACCGAGGTGCGTAAACTTAGAGGCGTGGTCTAAGATATATAGACATAAAGAATTACCGCCCAGGTGATTATGAGGGAAATTGCAAGGCTTCCTTACAGAAGACCGTGATATGCAACCTATCCTTCACACACCTAGATTACCCTACTGATGTATTTGACTACAATGCTGATTATGACATGCATCTATTAAAGCAAACTGTGACTCTAAAGACTGTGTATGATTATGGCAATGATTCTAACCTCCTTACAGAGGTATCACTCAGAAAATCTTTGCTCAGGACACACACACAACATGCAAGATATGTACACTATTAAGCTGTATAAAAGGAACATGAATAGACTGAAAAAGGAGGCAGAGTTTATAAGCATGTATCTGTAAATCACACGAGGGCCAAATCCCTTACAAGATTCTCGTTCCAGGCCCTAATGCTGACCATTCAACATAACAATAAACCCTTCTGATGCGCACACCATATACATATGCATGTAATGAAACTTAAATCATAAAAGAATCGAAAACTCATATGACTGCAACCCGTATGCTATGTGAATCAACAGTTATATAAATCGAAATTATAATGCAATCTGTGTGATACATAAATCGGAATCAATGCAACGCTGTGTAAGCACAGAGATTGAAACTAATACAGCGCTGTGCAAACACATATATATATATATATATGAACTGAAATGAAATATAACAAAAACGAAGAGCAGTATACCAAACAAAGGACGCAGGGCCCGTCCGCGCCTAAGGGTATACCGACTACCACCGTTCAATCAATCAACCAATGCAAAGGAGTGAACACACGTTGGGACTGTAAACGATTCTCTGTGTATTAACTAAACTCTGTTCGAAGCAAATGTTTCAACTATTGATTAACCATCAAAAACATTCAACCACTGTATTTACATACGCGTACATACAGCCATGTCATAGATGCAGTGAATGCACATGCTGTTGCCGCGTTTTTACATAGCTTTTGCAAAATGTTTCCATACCATAAGTTTCAAAAAGAACAAGAAAAATCAAAATGAAAATAGAACAATGCTGTTGCTGCTTTTATGCGCCAGAGTACCCTGCTTTGACTGAGGTTGACCGCATGCTTAGGAGGCCCGATTTGGATGGAAGATAGGTGATTGTCCATCCTTGGACATTCCACTTTTCGCCCATGCTTTCCGTTCTCGCTCATCCGCTGCGCCACATGTCAAACGGTAAACTCATTACAGGTTGTGGGTACTTCCTGTAGTCAAGTCATCAAAAACCTCTAATTCTGGAACATAAAACCCCTAAATTAATTCTTATGCAATCTAATAACTATAGAACAATTAATAATCAATATTCAAGGATTTTGAGGGATAAATGATGAAAGTGTATGGATAAATGATGTGAAACTGGGAAGGAAAAAGGGTCTTAGGATGATACCAACATCTCTCCCCGACTTAAGGACTTAGCATGTCCTCATGCTACCCCAGAGGTACTCCCTTTGAACTCTGTGCCTGCATGGATCTCTGCTGCCTTGAGCAGGGTATCTACATTCTTCTTCACCTGTTGATCCTTCTGTCCTTTGAGTTCTTGTTTCAGCTTTTTATATTTCTCCTTAAGAGCCTTCTTCTGGTTGTACCACTTAGTGGCCCAGTTGGAAATCTCAGACTGCTCAGTTTCTAACTCACTGATCCTTTCCTTTAGCTTTTCATTTGTCTTCTGCATTTCTTTGCCTTGTGTTTTGAGCAGTTCATTTTCTCTTTTGATAACCTTTTCCAACATGTTAGCTTCCATGAGTTCTTCTTTCAATTCCTCAATTTGCTTTTCTAACCTCTTCTGTCTTTTGGTAGGAGGTGGTGAAGATTTCTCCTGTTGGTTATGGCTTTCCACCTCTATGTCAACTTCTGGTGCTGGTGGTGAATGACCACCACTTTCAACATCCAAATGGGCAGGGGCATGAGATTCAAGTTGGTCTTCTTGCAGCTGAGTTTTTGGTGTCCTTCTTGACCTTCGGGAGTAGGTGGTGAAGATTTTGTCTTTCTCAGCCCTCTTGTCATCCTCTTTTTGCATGTTTCTGGTCCTTATGCTGCCCTCAGGTTGAGGTGCTCTGCTGGCCTTGGACACTGGAATTTCCTCATCTATATCCTTCATAAACCCAGAATCTTCTTGCAGCTCTTCTTTTTCCTCCTCATCTCTGATCTGGTTGACAACTAGGAACTCTTTCCATGGCTTCCCTCGCTTCTGCAACTCATGTTCAATGAGGATTTTAATCAGGCCAAAATGGCATAGACTTTTGTCCTCATTCCCTTTTTGTTTCTGGATAGTTTTGGCCATCTTTGTTAAACTTTGCAGCAGAAAATATGGCACACTGATTACACATTGTTTCTTTAAATGGAGGAGTAGCTTGATGTGATAGAGATAAACAACGCTGTATCTACCTTCACATGTTATAAACTTCTGAAGAATGTAAACCATTTCATCCCAAGGATGAACTAACCAGCTCCTTGGAACTCCCTTTTTCCAATTCACTGAGGAAACTCTAGATCTGGACATGAATTGTACCCATGATTTCTCCTTGAACTGCTTGGTTTTGAAGTACTTCTCTCCTTCAGGACTTACTCCAATGGCCTGAGCTATAGTATCCTCTGAGATCCTGAAGGAGAAGTTGCCTATTAGGGCCTTTTCCCCATTAAAAGTAAAGGCAAATTGTTTTGTGACTTCTTCATTACTACCATGGAATTTCTCCAGAAAAGGTAGCCACTGTGCTTCTCTAAGAATCTCAATACAGTCTTTATGGTACTGTGAGCTATCGAATGTACTAGGTTCAACTCTATTAGTCATGGTGATGGCAGAGGGTTATGCCTTTAACCCTTCTCTGTCTACACTTTTAGAATTTAAACACAGAGATGTCAAGTCGGTTACCTGGTATATGCATCTCCCTTCAATCTTCAATTACGGTGCCTAGCTGGTCAATATGACTGTTGTGGGTGTTAGACGTGGGATGGTGATGCTTCCCTTTTCGGCGCTCACCGGTTTCACTGTGTAAACCGTCCCCAAACAGTGATACTCTCCTCTGCGCTCTTGTTCAAATTTTTACTTTGTAACCCCACTCAAATGGTAACAATCGCCTCGGCGTTCCTTGCTTCACTCCTTTACTTTGTAACTCTACCCAACTGATGACAATTTCCTCGCGTTCCTTGCGTCAAACTTTCACTTCGTAAGTTATGGGAACCGAGGATGTGAAATACCCTGTACTCGCCTTACAATGTAATCATACAATTTTAAAAACAGAGGGTTGTACGCTTGTATGCATGTTAGCATAACAACGCTGAGAGCGTACCCAAAGTGTTGAGCTATAATGCTGGGTGACAATGCTGGGTGGCGCGGTTATGATTCGACTGTATGGTGTAAAGAATATATATATATATAGGCCGCTTCCATCTCATCCTTTGTATACTTTTACTTTTTTTTTTTTTTTTTTTTAAAAAAACAAACATACAGCTCACCACGTGCCCTCTTCAATTATGTTCAGTCATGTAGAGAATATTGGTATGCCTGGGGGTATATGACATAGTGAATGTGTTGGTGATGGGTGTAAGGGATAGGTGGATGTAGGGAATTGATGAAACTTGGTGGAATGAGGGTAGTGAGTGGATGTATGAGGGTGTCCTTGAAATTAATTACAACAGCTTATAGTCACCAAAATTACATTAAAAACTAATCTAGGAAATTAAATGCCCAAGAATAGAAATACATTACTCCTTTGTTACTCATTTGACATGCTGAGTTGCTAATCCTTGTGACTGTTCTTTTTGACAGGTCCTCTGAAGGAGGTTGAATAAACAGGTCCTTTGAGAAAAATTTTGAAGATGTAACAGGTCCCTTTGAAAAGTTTGAATGTACAGGTCCCTTCTTGAAGACTGTTGAAGACTGAAAGTGTAATAGGTCCCTTTGAAAACTGAAGATGTTGGTCCCTTGAGAAAACTGAAGATGTGCATGCAGCTCTTTGTATTATTACAGGTTCACTGAGCTTGCAATTTGCTGAAGTATTGATGCCAAATCCTTGTAAGAGCTTGGTTGAAGTAGCCCTTGTTATCAAGAATTTTTTTTTAACAGGTCCCAACTGAATGTTTTAAACAGGTCCCTACTGCTGGCTGGAATGTCTCAAACAGGTGTCAATTGCTTTAAACAGGTCCCTTCTGAATATCTTAAACAGGTCCCATTGCACTGATGGTGTTGGTAGCATAGGTGTCTGATCAAAACAGGTCCCCCTGCAAACTATTTACAACCAGGTCCCTCTGAAAATCATGACAGAACAGCTTATTTGTTAAAGTCTAGAATACTAGTAACAAGCTGCTGTTGGAAATTTACAGTGAAATATAGAAATCTAAAGAATATACAAGGGAGAGATAAAAGTAACAGAACAGATGTCTCCCTCTCCCCGACTGAAAGTTTGACTTGTCCTCAAGTCATGATGCAACTGAGAAAGGAAATAATGAACAACAGAAGTAGAATTCATACCCGCCAATAAATTGGTTTTCAGGTAGGAATTCGGGGTTAGATTGTGCCAGATACTGGTTTTCACATCTAACCCATTATTATTATTATTTATTTTTTTAGTTTTTGTTTTATTTATTTATTTTTTATTTTTATTTTTTTTTTTTTTTTTTTTTTTTTTTTTTGGAATTGAAAGAAAATGAAATTAAGGCAGTGATACTGCAGCTGAGGGCTGCAGTACCTCAACCTCTTCTTGCTGAGATAATGTATTGAGAAAGTCTTGCTTGCTGATGGGTTTGTTGTACAGCTTCAGGCGATGACCATTGACTGTGAAACAATGACCTTTGCCATCAATAGTTCGAAGTTTAACTGAACCATTGTCATAAACCTGAACAATTTCATAAGGGCCCATCCAATGGGTGGTGAACTTAGCTTTATGGTCCTTGAATTTTGAATCAAAAAGCAGAGCCCAGTCACCTTCTTTGAAGTGCTTCTTTTTAATGTGTGAATCATGCCATTGCTTCCTGTGCTTTTGCATGAGGGTGGTGGTTTGTTCTGCTTGTTGCCTCATCTCATCCAGCTGATTCAACTGCTGGATTCTCTCTTTCTGTGCTTGATCCAAATCAATTAATAAATCTGCAGCTAATTTGAAAGTGTGAATTTGGAATTCAATAGGAAGCATGACATCCTTACCGTACACCAACTGGTATGGTGTAAATCCAGTGGTATCTTTCCAAGTAATCCGGTAAGCCCAGAGTGCCTCCTTGAGCTTCTCCTCCCAGTTTTTGCGGTTCATTGCAACAGTTTTGGTAATGATCCCCTCCAGAGTCTTGTTGGTTGATTCCACCTGCCCATTGGCCTGTGGATGGTAGGGGGTACTTTTCCTATGCTTTATTTGGTACTTGTCTGTGATATCCTTCATGAGCTGGGAGGTGAATTGGGTTCCTTGATCAGTGACAATTTCTCTTGGCACTCCATACCTCACAAAGATCTCCTCAAAGAGGAAATTGACTACTGTGTGTTCGGTTGCTCTTACCAATGCTTTTGCTTCTGCCCACTTTGTGACATAATCAATACACACTAAGATGTACTTCTTACCATTAGAGGCTGGGTTGATCGGTCCTATGAAGTCCAGAGCCCACTTATCAAATGGTTCTAAGTGAACTTGGGGCTGAAGGGGCATCTGATCCGTAGCTGTGGGTCTGCCCATCCTTTGGCAGCTGTCACAACTCTTTACATACTTCTTGGCATCCTTGAAAATGGATGGCCAATAGTATCCAAGAGTAAGAACTTTGAAGGCTGTCCGCTTCGCTGCAAAATGCCCACCACACGGTTCATCATGGCAAGATTTTAAAATGTCAATTACCTCATCATTTCGGACACATCTCCTAATGATCATATCAAAACCAGTGTAGAAGAGATCGCCATTAAGCCAAGAATATCTAACACTTTGTTTGATTAGTCTTTTCCTTTCCTTTGCAGTGAAATGTGGAGGTGTTCTACCTGTAGACAAGTAATTAGCTAAATCAGCAAACCAAGGAGTTACTATGGAAATTGCGAATAAGTGCTCATCCGGAAAAGAGTCCTCAACAGGAACAATCTCACCTGGATTTTGTAGTCTAGAGAGGAAATCTGCCACCTGGTTTTCTTTACCTGGTCTATCTAGCACTGTGATGTTAAATTCCTGCAACAATAGTAACCATCTGGTAACTCTGCCACTAGTTATTGGTTTATTCATGAGATGTCGAATGGCAGAGTGATCAGTATGTACAAAGACTTCATAACCAGTTATGTAATGGCGAAATTTGTTCACAGCATAAATGATGGCAAGTGTTTCCTTCTCTGTAACTGTATAGTTTAGCTCGGCAGGTGTGAGATTTTTACTAATGAAATAAATTGCATATGTACAAGATTCTTCTTTTTGGCCTAAGCATGCACCTATGGCAGTGTCAGATGCATCGGTAAAAATATGAAATGGTAAACTCCAATTAGGCCCTCTCAGGACTAGTGCAGTAGACAGTTTCTTCTTAAGTTGTTCAAATGCATGTTGGCAGTTCTCAGTCCAAGTAAAAAGTACATCTTTGGCAAGAAGTTTAAACAAAGGTAAGGCTATCTTGCTAAAATGTTCAATGAATCTGCGGTAATAGCTAGCATACCCGAGAAAACTTCTTACCTCTCTCTGGTTCTGTGGAATAGGCAAATCGGCAATAATCTGTATCTTTGCTGGGTCAACCTGGATGCCTTGAAAAGAGATATAATGGCCCAACACGATCCCTTCATTTAGCATCATGAAGCACTTTTCGTTGCTGAGGGACAGGTTAGCTTCAATACACCTTTTCAAAACTTTTTCTAGATTTTCTAATGCATGATCAAAAGAATTGCCATATATTGAAAAATCATCCATATACACTTCAACACAATCATGAATCAAATCAGCAAATATAGCTAACACAGCTCGCTGAAATGTAGCTGGAGCGTTACAAAGTCCAAATGGCAAAACATTGTAGGCATAGGTGCCCCAAGGACAGGTGAAGGTGGTTTTGTCCTGGTCTTCAGAGGCAATCCGGATCTGATTGTAGCCACTGAAACCGTCAAGAAATGAAAAGGATGATTTGCCGGCTAGGGTGTCTAACACTTGGTCAATGAATGGCAGTGGGAAGTAGTCTTTGAGTGTGGCTTTGTTCAGCTGTCTGTAGTCAACACAGATACGCCACTTGCCATTCTTCTTAGGCACAATAACCAATGGGGATACCCACTGACTGTCAGAAATAGGATATATAAAGTTGACTCTCAAGAGTTTTTGCAACTCCTCTCTGACAATGTCTTGGAGCATGGGGTTCATTCTTCGTTGTGGTTGCCTCACCGGTTTAATGGTGCTATCTGTGTAGATGTGGTGAGTGCATGTGTCGGGGTGAATCCCATGCATGTCAGTGTAATCCCATGCAAAGGCTTTTTGGTACTTTGTCAAGAGTCTAATCAATTTTTCTTGTTGAGATGAGTCTAGGTGGTTACCTATGTTCAAAGTTTTGCCCGGACTGATCTCTATGACTTGACTCTGAGTATTGGTGATGGATTGAACAGGAAAGATGTCATGAAATGTAGATTGCAAGGAGTGGATAGTGCATGTTTCTTGAAAGTTCTGAGCGAGAAGTACATCTGCAGCATTATATTGTTCATTTCTCAAGTTTTCAGATATATCAGGCTGTGAGAGAAATAATTCTACCAAATCAGTATTATCTTCATGGAAATCATAGATCTGGTCAATGCTAAAAACAGATTGTACCTCCTCTTTGTCATTAAATTTGTCATCAAGCCACAAGTTATGTGTGACTGCAGGTGATTGTGCTGATGGGTAGAGGGTGAGTTGTTTCCTTTCGGTCCCTCTAGAGATAATCATGTTACCTGATCGGCATCCAATAAATGCATCAGCAGTCGCTAACCATGGTCTGCCTAGAATGATAGGATGTCCTCCTAGATTGGATTTGGGTTGCAGGACTAGGAAATCCACTGGATACTCCCAAGAGTCCAGTGAAACAATGATATCTTCCAAAATCCCCTCAGGAATGACTTTGGACCTATCAGCTAGCTCAAGAACAATTGTGGTATGTTGCAAATTCACAAGCTGGAGTGTTCTCATAGTTTCAAGGGTCATGACATTGATTGCAGCTCCAAGATCTATCAAAGTGTTTGGGATCCGTATGTTGTTAATGATAGTGGTCACTTTTGGAATGCCCGGATCAACATACTTCTCCATGGAGATGGTATTGGTCATAAGGCCTGCCAAATTTCCTAAAACATGAATGGTCTGCGGATCAATCCTCTTCCTAGCAGGTTTCTTGAGACACATCTCTTTGATGGCTTTGGTGTAAATAGGAATGTCCTTTATAGCTTGCAGCAAAGGGATTTTTATGTAGACATTTTTAAGTTCATCCAAAACATCAAATTGTGGCGGAGGCAATGGTGGTCTGACTTGGACCAAACGGTCCGGAAAAGGTGGTTGCAGTGACTGCATTTGTTTATCTCTGGTTTCACTGCTTGGTTGTGTTTGAGTTGTTATCTCTTTTTCTTTTTCTAAGTTTTCTTCTTGCTGGTCTGTTATTGGAGAATCCTTCTGAAGCACCCTACCAGACCTCAGATTAATGTTTTGTAAAGGCAATGTGGAGTAGGAAGTTCCTTCTTCCACGTTATAAGCTGGCCTCTCTGCTCTATTGTTCGGATTTGGGACAGTTTGAGCAGGTATTTGTGTTGGTCTGGGAGGTTGTGGATTAGTTGGAAATTGAAGTTGTGGGACATTTATTTGTGGAGGAGCAGGCAGAGTTTGTTGAGAAGGCTGGGACTGATAAACAATTGGCTGATGGTGCTGCTGATATGGCTGTGAATGTGATGGATATGGCTGCTGGTACTGCTGATATGGCTGTGAGTAAGGTGGATATGATTGAGGATACTGATGGTAAGATTGGGGATATTGTTGAGATGGTCTCCATTGATTTTGTGATTGGTTTCCATGCTGCCATGGCATAGGTATATTCCATGAGTTTTGTGCATACATCTGATCATTCATAGGAAATTGCATGCTTTGATTAGGAAACATACCTTGGGGTGTTTGCCTTGGTTGCCATGGTCGCTTTGCACCCATGTAGTACACGTTCTCCATCTCTGTGCTGGCTGCCATGTTACAATTCTGCACAATTTTAACTTTGGGGCAGTTAAACATATCATGATGCTCAGTACAGAAAGTACATACTTGTATATTTTCTAGAGGACAGTCTTTTAATGCATGCTTCTTGCGACACTTGGGGCAGAAAATGGCCATGATATTGTCTTCTTCCTCTTGTTTCTTTTTGGCTTTTAAGGTATCAATTTGGTTTCCTAGAGTACTTAACAAATCTGTTTTGAACTCTTCTAAGAGATTACCAATTTCAGCCCGGGTGACACTAGCAGAGGCAGTTTTTGTGACCCTAGAGGGCAAGGTTCTCTTTCCCATTTTGGCCTTACTTCTGGAATATTTTTCACACAGTCCAGCTATTTCTTCAAAGGGTAAGGCAGAGATATCACCTTTGCCCATTAGGTTGAGATCATCCATGTACTCTTCCCGGATACCTTTCAAAAATATGGTGCGGACTAGATCAAGAGGCATTGTTCGGTGTTTAGATTTTTGCAAGTTATAAACAAACCGTTCTAGATATTCTTCTAAGGTCTCATCCTCCTGCTGACTCATTCTAAAGATGTCATCTTTAGAATCTTTGGATCTGCAATAAGGCTGATATTTCCTCAGGAATACCCTCCTCATGTCATCCCAATCTCCTATGGCATGTTCCCCTAGCCCCATAAACCATTTCAAGGCTGCTGCCTTTAATGTGGCTGGAAATAATCTCAGTCTGTGAGCATCATCTGTATAACCATAAGTGCGACACACAATGTCGAACTCAAATAAGAATGAGTCCGGATCCTCAGATGCCATACCATAGAAATTGGGTAGCACGGATGGGGGTATATTTTTCATTTTAATCTCCTCATCCTCCTGTGGTTCTTGTATAGGGAATTTAAAAGTGGATTCCTCTTCCTCTTGATGGGGGACTGATCCAGATCCCTCCTCAGCCATTTTGCTTGGTTTCTTAGTGTCTCTAGGTGGAAAAGAGGGAAAGGAGGATTGTTTGGTAATGGTGCTACTTTTCCTTTGTGTAGAAGCTTTAGGAAAAGGTTGCTGTGATTTATGTGCAAACAGAATTTCCCTCTCAGCAAAAGTAATATGCTGTCCTGAATAAAATTTCTCAGCTAATGTTTGAATATCCTCCTCAGTTGGTGTTGAGTCTGCTCCTGATGATGATGGGTTAGTGTTAAGATGGTGGGGGGTTTTCACAAATCTCCCTTGATTGTCCCTAAGTCTAGGCATAAATGAACATGATTCTAACTGTGTTTTTGGTTTTTGTGAATTAAATTTTTTTTTTTTTTTTTTTTTTTTTTTTTTTGCTTGTTTGAATTCTTTACTTACGCCTCCCCGGCAACGGCGCCAAAATGTAGTGGTTCTAGCTAGGGTACTAGACTAGACTCTATATTTAATATCGACAGAGGTGCGTAAACTTAGAGGCGTGGTCTAAGATATATAGACATAAAGAATTACCGCCCAGGTGATTATGAGGGAAATTGCAAGGCTTCCTTACAGAAGACCGTGATATGCAACCTATCCTTCACACACCTAGATTACCCTACTGATGTATTTGACTACAATGCTGATTATGACATGCATCTATTAAAGCAAACTGTGACTCTAAAGACTGTGTATGATTATGGCAATGATTCTAACCTCCTTACAGAGGTATCACTCAGAAAATCTTTGCTCAGGACACACACACAACATGCAAGATATGTACACTATTAAGCTGTATAAAAGGAACATGAATAGACTGAAAAAGGAGGCAGAGTTTATAAGCATGTATCTGTAAATCACACGAGGGCCAAATCCCTTACAAGATTCTCGTTCCAGGCCCTAATGCTGACCATTCAACATAACAATAAACCCTTCTGATGCGCACACCATATACATATGCATGTAATGAAACTTAAATCATAAAAGAATTGAAAACTCATATGACTGCAACCCGTATGCTATGTGAATCAACAGTTATATAAATCGAAATTATAATGCAATCTGTGTGATACATAAATCGGAATCAATGCAACGCTGTGTAAGCACAGAGATTGAAACTAATACAGCGCTGTGCAAACACACATATATATATATATATATATATGAACTGAAATGAAATATAACAAAAACGAAGAGCAGTATACCAAACAAAGGACGCAGGGCCCGTCCGCGCCTAAGGGTATACCGACTACCACCGTTCAATCAATCAACCAATGCAAAGGAGTGAACACACGTTGGGACTGTAAACGATTCTCTGTGTATTAACTAAACTCTGTTCGAAGCAAATGTTTCAACTATTGATTAACCATCAAAAACATTCAACCACTGTATTTACATACGCGTACATACAGCCATGTCATAGATGCAGTGAATGCACATGCTGTTGCCGCGTTTTTACATAGCTTTTGCAAAATGTTTCCATACCATAAGTTTCAAAAAGAACAAGAAAAATCAAAATGAAAATAGAACAATGCTGTTGCTGCTTTTATGCGCCAGAGTACCCTGCTTTGACTGAGGTTGACCGCATGCTTAGGAGGCCCGATTTGGATGGAAGATAGGTGATTGTCCATCCTTGGACATTCCACTTTTCGCCCATGCTTTCCGTTCTCGCTCATCCGCTGCGCCACATGTCAAACGGTAAACTCATTACAGGTTGTGGGTACTTCCTGTAGTCAAGTCATCAAAAACCTCTAATTCTGGAACATAAAACCCCTAAATTAATTCTTATGCAATCTAATAACTATAGAACAATTAATAATCAATATTCAAGGATTTTGAGGGATAAATGATGAAAGTGTATGGATAAATGATGTGAAACTGGGAAGGAAAAAGGGTCTTAGGATGATACCAACACACGCCTTGCCTTCTCCACTGCACGAAGCTAGTACATCTCTTTGGAGGAGCAGGCAGATGTGGCTGTAATGTTCCACTGATGGGGCTAGCAGGTTTACATGGTGTATTGTATGATTGTGACTTACACTTCTTTATATAATAAAAGCCAGCACATTTTCATGCATATGTTGTTATTGTAGTTGGACTGCTCCAGTTGCCTTAATGATATATGTTGTTTAACTTACGTACTTGTATATGAACTAATTTGTATGCAATTATATGAATCTTGTTGTTAATGTGTTGCATATGTTGTTAATGTTGTCACCGTCCGTGTCAACTGCTCTGCCAGACATCAGACAGACCTTTCTCTGAACCTTGTTATATCAACCGTCACACTCGTCTCGGACTGATCCGTGAGTGTTGTTCGTGTTATCTTACCTTGTATGTTGTGACTGCTGCATCCGTGTCGACTGCTCTGTCGGAAGCTGTGCATGTCCTTTGTGTTGTGTGTTCCTAGCTGAGTTGGGACTGATCCCTTTCAACTTGGAACTCACCTTCACCTTCCTCTCCCTTCAAAGTGTTGGAACCTCTCATACTCATTCCTTGACTCACTGCATCAATCACACCCTTGCTACTGACAGAGTTATCTTACTTGCCTCTGTGCAACATCACGGTCAAGGCATTACCTTACGACCCACTACTGGGACTCCTACACCAAACGGTCTAAGGTCTAATTGGGACTTCTTACCAAGGAGATCCCCTTGACATGTTGGCGGGTCCAGCACCGTCAACAGATACTCAGTAGAGAGGCAAAGAGACACACAGAGGACGCAGCGCAGAGGCCAGAGAGGATGACGCAAAGCCAGGAAGGGCTCACATAGGCCCCATGCAGAGCAACGCAAAGGCCTCCATGCAAAAGTCCAAGATTTGCTGGGAGGCTGACGTTTCTAACCTGAGAGGCATGGAATTAGCTGCTGGAAGCAAATTGATCTCCAGCAGAGGTGAAGCAGAGCCTTAGAGGCTGATGCAGGGTCAGCGCAGAAGCAGTCGGGGAACTCGTTGGTTCAGCTACCGAATCAGCCAAGACTTGCAATGTAGAGTGAGGTAATCTCACTAGTTTCTCTTGCTGAGTGATATTCTCTGTACTGGATTGCCAGCAAGGCATCCAGTAGTTGTACTTAGAAATACTTTAGCTTAATAATAAAACACTCAGATTTGTTGCACTGGTTTTCCCGCATTGGGTTTTTCCGGGGACATTTGTCCAAAAAATATTGTGTCATTTTTGTTGTATCTTTCTCTATTGTTCTGTTCTTGTTTTGGGCATATTATTTAATTGGTATAGGCTGCATTGTATTAGCTTCGATATTTGCTGTAGGAAATAGTAAATAATTTGTTTATGTAATTAACAAATAGGAGAAGTTTAATGAATTGTTGCAGTAAGGATTCCGATTTACGAAATTTTCACATACTTCACACAAATATCACCCTCAACTATCTAACTAGACCAAGTTCCGTATAAGTTTTCACTCTCTTATGTTAGGGATGGCTAGATGGATAAACTTATTAGGTGTTTCCAACCCCCAACAGAAAGTAATAGGTCCCAAGTTAACCCCTTAATCCATAGGTGAATGTGTAGATGGTAGTAATGGAGTGGGTATGACTTCAGGGCAAGGAGCCATATCCAAGTGACCAGCTAATGGTGATCCAACATCTTGAGTGTATAGATATAAGGAGGGAGCAAGCATGGAGGCATGAGTTATCCCTTTTCCTTCACCTACTTTTTCCACCCGTCTAATGTGCCTTTTACTTCTTTATGATAATGCTTTCGTATGGATAATGGGTGCATAGCTTAGGAGCCCAAGCTTATATTTTAGAGATTTAGCATTTATAATGTAATATCCTCTTCAAATTAATTTCCAAAGGGAAGATGCAGTAGCTTATTTAAACCTGTAGTTTGTAGTCATTTGAAAAGGGGGGAATCATTGTCTAATGTTACTTAGGCAACATTAGATCATAATAGTTCATTTGGGGCAAATGGAGGGAAACTTGTTAGTCACTCAAAATAGAAATTAGGAGGGAAAAAAACCCAAAGAGAATCTATAAAAAGGAAAGAGGAGATTCATTATGATCATCATCGATTATTATTCTTTTTGATTTTGGGTTGAGGCTCTTGGAGGGTTTTAAGAACCCTTTTCTCAGATTGGTTTCGGTGGGGAAAGATTCCACCTTAGCTAATCCTCCTATTTATCTTGCTACAAGACCGAATTCTGGCTAAGCATAATTTTCTGAGGCAGCAAAAGGACTGAGATTTATCTATTTATGGTAGTGAATTAATTTTATGGGTAGCGGAGTATTCTTGAGGCTGTGGACTACTTCTTTAGAGCAATAAAGGCCCTTCTAGAGACAGCGAATTGGTTTTCTGTGGAAGCAAAGGCTTTTTGAGGCAGCGAGGATTGGGTTCAACCATTTTGAGTCAGTGGATCGTCTTCTCTAAGGTTGGGATCAAGCCCTCTAGGACAATGAATCAATTTATCTGAGGTAGCGAGGCTGGGATCAATCCCTTTGAGATAGCGTGGCTGGGATCAATCCCTTTGAGGTAGCAAACCATTTCTCTGAGGCAATAAGGTCTGTGACAAATTCCAACCATGGGACTAGACTTCTCTTCTCGAGAGGACCGATTTTGATTATTGAAGTGCTCAATTTGGACAAGGGAAAGTGTATTTTTGAATTAAAGCCCACATGTGCATATTTGATTAGGTCAGCCCTAAAGCAAATTGGACACCCTTGGAAGGCTATAAATACAAGTGACCTCAACCTCATTTGGACATCATCTTGGATCATTCTTCTATTTCTCTTTCTTGGTTTTGGCTCACACAAGTCTCAGACAGGGCTCAGAGAATAAGTTCGCACGAAGGTGAAATTGTAGGGTCTGAAGCTCCCATCTTTGTTTTGGGGTTTTGGGTCACAACTACGGACATGTCATGAAGAAATATCGGTTGCAACCGCACGTAGGTTGGCTCATCTATGCGGTTGAAGCCTCTCATCTACACACACAACACACCTTCCCTGCGGTTGGGACCTAGGGTTTGGATTTTCAATTGACTGAAGTTTTCGTCAGTTGACTCAGGTTCGACAGTTGACTACAGACAACGACAGCTGATCACAAGCCTTTGAATCAGGGTTTTGAGTATTAGCATTGCTGGGTTCATTTCATGGATATTATTTAGTTGATTTTGTTGGATAGGTTTATGCTAGAAGATGTGGATCATTGTACTTTCTTTTGCTGAATCATTCAATGACAATCTAATAAGAAGAAGAATTTGCAAGGGTTTTCCCCATAGTGGGTTTTTTCCCTGGTCTCTGAACAATACCAATGTCTTTATGTGTGAATGTTTTTCTTCCATTGTTCCTTTATGTTCCGCTGCATTAATGATGATATTGTTATTTCTATATAGTTGCATATGTTGTTGAATAATGATGTAAATTTGAATAATATTATGATGTTATGGGGTGAATTTAATATGCAAATAATGAAATGCAATTATAAAAGCAAAGAACAATATAGCCCTAAGAAAAATTAACATGGTATCAAAGCTAGGTTGAAGAAAAGTCATTAAGATCACCCCTATGAAGGCACCTTTCATGAAAGCAAGAGAAGATGGAGGAGACCTAAAAGAATACTAGGGTTTGAAGGAAACCCTAGGCAATTTGGTTATTATGGTTTGATGGATATTATGAGATTAGGGTTTGGGAGAAACCTTGGTTTATGGCAAAGATTTGAGATATGCAATCTAGAAACCCTAGCATGATCAATGTGGAGATGTTCAAGCACTTGTGACAGATTTGATGTAGCCCTAGATGGGATAGTCTCAATTAGGCCTTGGTTATTGATGAAGTTGATATATTGAAGGCAACAATGTTATATGGTCAATGGACACTCATGACTCTTGAATATTGGTTCAAGAGGGAGATGATCACCTCTCATTGAAAATACGTATTTTTCGATTTATATTACTTTTTTATGTTTTTACTTTTGTTTAGATCATTGATTATACTTCCTGCATGTATAATTGAGTATTTGGATACTTCTAACCTCCTGATAAGATGTGATAAGTAGATTCTTCTTGAGGATCATCTAACGGTGCAGGAAAGGATGGCTAATGCAGGAAGAGAAAAGCTACAGTTGCCCATGACAAGGAAATTGACAAAATACTACAATTGCCTATGTCAAACAAGAAGGTGCACAAGTATTTGAATACTACAAGGTATATATGATATGTTGTTTCAATGTTATGTTTCAGTTGCAATATTGGATGGCAAGGTAAGCCCTAAGGTATGATGAGAATGTCTCCTTCACAAATGGCTCATGCATGCATATCTGTGACAGCCCCACCCAGAATCTTCGTACAAGTTGCATTGTAAATGCATTGTAAATATTTTGCAACAATTGAAAATCAAGAAAAAGGGGACTAAGTCAAGGGACACAGATTCCAGCACTAGGGAGGAGGTCACTTGCTTGGGATGTCATGGTTTCTTGTGCAAAGAAAAAACCTGAAAATGCAGGCTAGCCATTAAAGGCTGGTTGGTGCATGAATTAATGAAGGAGCTCTTGGAAATTGAATGATCTACAAGAGGAAGTATGCAGGCCCATGTTGCTTGAGAAGCAACCATAAAAAAAAGGACAGGGATTTTATGGAGGAATTGCGCACTATAAGCCAGCGAGGACACAACCATAATGATGGCCGAGGGAGAGGCCAAGAAAAGCTAGAGGCATAGGATCGAAGGAGGACATTCTTTTTCGGAAGAGACAGAATAAGGAAAGACACATTGAGATGGAGGAAGAGACACAAAGAGACGGAATAACAAAAAAAAAAAAAAAGAGAACAGTATCGAGGAAAGACTCGGCAAGAGCTTCCAGCACACACCGCTAAAGAGAAGAGAAGAGAAGGGGATTGGTTCTCAATCCCTAGAAGATGTGGATTGAGTTGCTAGTCTCTAGATCCCTATAACAACTTAGGGTCCCTGGAGGCTATGGGTTGAGATAGGATCCCTGGAGCCCTATAACAGCTTGGGTCCCTAGAGGCAGTGGGTTGAAACAGAGGTCGCTGGAGCCATGTAACAACTTGGTCCCTAGAGGCTGTGGGTTGGGATGGAATCTCTGGAGCACTGTAACAGCTTGGATCCCCTGGAGGTTGTGGGTTGAGATAGAAAACTCTAGAGCCCTGTAATAGCTTGGGAAGAGACCATCCTGAAGCAGAAGCAGAGGAAGACAAGAATGAATACTTGAGGTTACCGCTTGTACGGTACAGTGGATTATGGACTCCTTGGAAGGGGGTTGAATTAGTGTGTGCGCACTTGAGGGTGAGGTTGGGTGCCTCTGGACTCCTGATGTCGGCTAAGCAAGTAGCTGTCAGTTGGTGGGATTGAGGAAGGAAGTCCTCTAGAGTCTCAGAATCAACAGAAGTTGGTGTGCTAGTCCCTGAAGCAAGAAACCCCCCTCAGATTCTGGAATCTGACTCGAGGGTGACAACTACAAGTAAGTGTGGCTGCAGTTGTCTACGGTTGGGTGGAGAGTCCTTGTCCAAAACACAGTTGCCCTGCAAGTCCAAAGATAAGTATTTGTTTACGTTGTTTATCTTCTATTGAATCATGTTGTTGTGTTGTAAATAATGGTTCTGGATTTTGGAACTACATCATATTGATTATGTTTGCATATGTGTTACATCCTTGTGGGAATATGCTCTTGATGTATATAATAATATATAAATATATGCGTTGAAAATATAGATGCATGTGTGTGAAAGTTGAAAGCAAAAATGTGTGTAATGATTGTTAATGGTAGACACAGAACATCTGATGCATAAGAGGCATAACGAACTACATGATAACAAAGAGTAAACCACAATGTTTTGTTGAACATGGATCTCCATACATGTTTAATAGTGTGAGGAGTAGCACATAAGTAACTTAATGAGAAAGAGACTGAACTCGTTACATATCATGGCCGAGCCATAAGAGCTTGGATTAATACTTGAGAGTAGTGGGTTCTAAGACCCTTTTTATAAATATGAAGATTACATGGGAGACCCTCTCCATAGTAGGGTCTGTACGCGCTTGTGTGTCATTTGTTGGCCAAGTTACAAGTTGCGGTGTTGCATGGCAAGAAATGCATTAATGTCAAAGGTCATTTTTCCCTAGGACCAGTTGAGCCGCCAACTTTGCCTGAACGTCTTTCAGCCTTGCATTTCTAGCAAGATGGATACACATTGTTGGCGTCTTGAGGTGGCTGTCAAGGCACCTGAAGGCTCTGCGTACTGGCATGTAGCTGCTTGCAGGTTCGACGCAGGATCTGGTACCGTCAGCATGTGGCAGGAGAGGTAGGAACCTCTCGGGAGTCTATGCCAAGCCCGTAGTTGGTAAACCACGCAGGAGCGCCCATGCCAACCTGGGTGGTATTCCCTCCCATTGGGAACAGAAGGCACATGGGCCACGAACTCATTAGAGAATCTATCACCTAAGCTCAGGAGGGATAATGTCATAGGCCTCCCTAAACAACCAAGGGCATCGTCATGAAACTATGGAGCACGTCTGGGAGTCTACCAGATTCTTGAGAAAGAGCCATAGTTGGCAAGACTAGCTCAAAGAAGCCTGTGCGGCGGTAGAGCTTGTAGCTGAGGAGGCTGCAAAGCTCTTCGTCTAAGACATTGCGCGATGCAGAGACGAGGTCCTTTGCCCGAGTCATGAACTTATAGGAAAATGTTGGGCTAACCTTATCCTCTGGACAGTCAAAACCCTAGTCAAGGGAGCTTTCGATTGGTGGAACCAAATTCACTTCATGTGAATGGTCAGCGTGACAGGGCAGAAAGGTCGTAGAGCCTGAAGCCTGAAAGGTAATTTAAATTAGAGTTGGGGACTTAATGGCAAGGACATCGGGGTTCTGTTGAGAGACGTTGATGGAGACTTCTTCCGTCACGCGGATCCGTCAAGTCGGGAAGCTGCCAGAGGTGGCCACCCCAGAAACCTGGAAGGTCGGAACCTTGGAGCCTTGAGTGAGAGATTCTTAAAGAGTTTTGTGTTCCAGGGTTCCCGGTTTACGACGCAAAACCAAATGTGAACCCAGACGCCAGGGAAACCCTCGCTCTCAACAAATGGAGACTTATTGTCAAGAGGAGATGAAGTCAGCATGAGGTCTTGAGGAACACGTGGCAAGTAGTTTGGGAGCTTTGGGGTATGCCAAGGAGCCACATACAAGTGACACTTGGACCTCCCGCAGGTCGACACGTGGTGTGGATGATATCGACCTAACATCACCCTGGGAATGGATAGACCCCAGGAAGTGAAAACCCCATGAACGGGAAGGGCTGAATTCCCCAGGGAATCACATATGCCAGGGATTATCACTTGATGGCGCACTAGTTGATGGAGAAATTCTCTATCACTTAGGGTCATTAACTCGAAAGTAGTCAGGCTTATGCGTCGGGGTTGGGGTCCCAAAAGAACATCGATGAATGGCGTGTGGAGGGTCACGTGGCATCCGGGAGTACTGGAAGCCCATAATTATTGTGAAGAGCAATATAGGAAGGTCAAATTTTGAGGGGGAGGCCCCACTTGAGAGCTCGAGAAGTTATGAGGGCCTCGGAGTCGAGACACGTTAGTTGTGTTAAATTGTGCAACTATGGCCAAATTCCACTTTGGACAGCTCATTTCATGGAGATAATCATTGCATTGAATTCCTCTTTTCGAGAGGACCAAAATTGACTTTTGAAGCACTCAATTCGAATAAGGAAAAGTGGATTTTTGAGGTCAAGCCCACAAATACAAAATTGTCAAGGTCGACCTTGGGTCAAATGACACATCTCATGGACAAAATGACACCCCTCAAGTTGCATATATATACAAGTGCCCTCTTGCCTCATTTGGACATCACACAACACACATTCTTCTTCTCTCTTCAATTGTTTGGTTCGTACAATTTAAAGGCAACTCTATTCTTCTTCGCATGTGCGAGGGTTTGGAGGATTCTTTGACTTCTCTCTTTGGCATCTTTGACTTGTGATGATTGGGTATTTGGTTTGGCTTGGTTTTCTTGGGTTTTGGATCTGATTAAGGAGGCCGAATTCAATGAGGAAGGAAGGATGAAATTCTGAAGCAGCTAGACCACCTTTGACCAGCGTTAACCAAGGGTCAAAAGGAGACTTTTGACTTCAATTTTCTTGGAGAAGATCTGTACCATCAAGCCACATTTTTGGGCTCTAAAACCGAGGCATTTTGAGGAGTTTGACTGCTATTGACCACAGAAAAGAGTTGTACTCTTTCTCACTCCATTGACCAAGTTGGACTGAAGTTTTTCGAGTTGTTTTGTCTGATCCTTGACCAACAAAAGAGGTTGCATTGACTGGGCTTTGACCGAATTAAATTGAAGCAGATTTGACCATGATTTGACTATTGTTGACTTGATTGGTAGGGCAGTGAACTGTTGTTGACTTTTTGCAAATTCAATAGTTGACCTAATTTGACTCTTCCTCGTCATTTTGACATTCAGAATTTGAAGACAATCTAATAGAAGAAGATTTGCAAAGGGTTTTTCCCACTTGTGGGGTTTTTTCTTGGTCATTGACCAAATATTGTCTCTTGTTTCTTGGTTGTCTTTCATCGTGCATTTGAATAATTGTTCTATCTACTATTGCTCTATTGTCATTGGTTAAATTGAAGAAGTGGAAATTGTTAAATTGGATGTTATTGGATATTGTTAAAGTAATAGTTGCAACATAGAACAATTGATGAAAAATTTACATGGTATTAGAGCCAAGTTGAAGACAAGCCCAAGAGACATAGAGCAAGAGCATCCATCTTCTAAGCAGCTAATTGAAAGGAGAAAATCTTTTGATAAAAATGTCTACCTCTTATTTCAAAGACAATGAAAAGCTAGCTGACTCATCTGGCTTTGCAGCATGGAAGACCAGGATCAATGTCACCTTAGATGAGTATGGACTATGTGGAAGGAAAGATTTCACCACCACTAGGAAATGCTTCTCAAGTTGTCAAGTCCAAGTATAAGAAAGGAAAGGGAAAGCCATCTAAATCTAGAAGACCTCTGTTGAAAATACTAAGAGGGGGGTGAATCAGTATTTCTTTTCAATTGTTACTTTTACCAGTTAGATCACTTATATTTAGAACACAAAATGAACAATAGAAATAAATGCTTTTATTAATATAATCTTTACAATGAATCAAGTACGATATAGGTATGGATCCAACCCTAGATGAAGACACTGATCTTCAATCTCCCAGACTCCAACCTATATTTGCCAAGCACTGACTTGGACTTCCAAGGCTCCAACCTTGTCAAATCTGAGGCACCAACCTCAAGGGCTCCAACCCTACTATCTACTATTGCTCCACTATCATTGCTTAAATAAAGAAGTGGAAATTGTTAAGTTGGATGTTATTGGATATTGTTGAATTAATAGCTGCAGCATAGAACAATTGATGAAAAAATTACAAGTTGGACAGTCAAATTTTGGGGGGGTGTCTCAAGTCGAGAGTCGAGAAGCCGTGAGGGTCCCGGAGTTGTGACACGCTAGTGGAAGATCGGTATTCCGGAGGGGACTACGAAATGTAATCACAAGGTGAGTCGAAGTCCAAGAGCCATTCCGAACTAATTAGCAAGGAAAAAAATTTGTTACCCCATTCCTCGAATGTGAAATGAAGGGGTCGGGTATGTTACAATATGAAAGTGAGTTTGATTCATGGTACTTATGATGATATGGTGCAGTTGGTATCTTACATTGTATTAAGTCATGGTAAATTCACTTAGAAACAATGATTTTTGATATATTGATATGGTTGATATTTGACAAAGCATCTCACATCTTAGACATGATGGATTTCATAAGAAGGCTAGCTCATTGTTTTTTATATATGGTAACTTGATTCGATTATTAATGATTGTGATAAGCATAGTAACCATGATGGTAGAAGTATAACAATAAGATTAATATTTAGGATCTTCTTGTTGACCTTCCCTAGATTTTGATAAGCTTAGTGAATTGGACAATGTGATAAATCTGGATGCCCTATCTTGATGATTGAATAATTATGATCTTTCAAGTATGATGATAAATCTATCAACTGCCCTAATCATAAGATTCTAACTCATAGTTTTAAAAACCGGTCGGCATGAACTGGAAACCAGTCAAACCGACTAGTTCATTGGGCGGTTGGGTCAAACCATACAAAAAACCTGGTTTAAGAACCTATTTATCCTAAAAACCGCATAAACTGGACCAAACCGGCCGGTTTAGGGCCGAACCAACCGACTTATGGTCAAATCGGCTGGTTCATTGCCAAGGTTCAGTGTACTTTGTGGAAGTTATAGGAAAATCCTTGTTAGGTTAAACTCAAAGCTACTTCATTGCCTATGTAAACAAAGAGCATATTTTCTTAAGAACTGGATCAAGAGAAGGAATGCCTTTGAATATATGAAGATAAGCCTTAGTGCCATCCTACTTGGCAAAAAAACACAACAACGCTCCCTTTGGTTTTCAAAATGATGATATATGAGGCACTTTGTCTACCTCAATGCTTGCACAACAACTATGTTAGAATCAATCGATCATCAAAATCTGAATACACTGAGCAAGCTTGGAGATTTGATGGAAGATGATGATCTCACACTAGGTTCTTGCTTAATCAATACCTCAAACTCATTGATGTGCATGTCCTTCAATCATTTAGGCAGACTAACTAGGATCATGATGACATAATGTTTTAATGTGTTTTGACTCTTGACTAGGGGCTTATTTATAGCTTTGACAACAACGCACTAGGTGTTATAGATAGATATGAAAGGGGCTATACTTGTGAGAGATGAGCATTGCTAATATCATGTTGATAGCTTTCCAAGGTATATAATATCATGTGTACCAAGAGGACTTCCTACTCTTCTTGACAATCATACAAGGAGCTCTAACTAAAATGAAACAATGCATGCATTTAATCTTTTTAGGCCCCTACCCCATTGTTTTGAAGCATTGTTTTTGGACTTTATAGGCCATTTAGAGCCTCATTGCTTATGTATTTTGTCAATGATATGTATTGCACTCGTTGCCATTTTGATATATTCACCTTTACATGGTATATAGATGAACAAACTTTGCATATTTTGTCTCTATTGGCTTGGAATCATGGTTTTAAATCTTAAAAATAGTTTTTTTTCATTACAAATTAATTATTTAATATATTATTTTTTTAACTAGTTCATTGAGATCTTACTAGTCCCAGTTTGACCGTTTCCGGTTTGAAACCTGGTTTATTAGGTGGATCGGTTCGGTCACCAGTTCCAGTTTTTAAAACTATGTTCTAACTCTTTATGAAAATTTGATGTCATGTGATGAGAAGTAGTTGAAGCTAACATGTTATGACCATGATAAATATATGTTGTAGAACTTGATATACTTGGATTTCATGATCTAATAGTTTTGTTGATGCTTGACAGTATTGTAGACAGGCTGATGACTTGAATGATGATGACTCAAGTGATTGCTCATTAAGAGGGAGAAACTTTTCATATGATCCCTACACCTATTATCATTTGCATTGAATGTATAGAAGATTCTTTATTGTTGAAATAAGATTTTTGACTGATATCTAATGTTGTTGGTCTACAACAAGTTCTAGTATGAGAAAAAAGGGTTTCTCTTAGTTTAAGCCCCAACCGCACGGAAGAAGGCTCAAGAGTGCAGTGATATCTAGTAGTGCAAGCACAGGGCATGAACTCATCACCTGCTTGATCTTCTCAAATGTTCCATGTGCTTTATCGGTCCAATTGAAAGCCCCCTTTTTGGTGAGGTCTGTAAGAGGCATTGTCAAACTGCGAGAATCCCTTAATAAACTTCATATAGCATGAGACCAAGGAAGCTTTTTAGTTCAGTTATATTTTTCGGGACAAACCATTTGATGATTTCTCAGATCTTCTCTTGATGGACCTGAACCCCATCATTCCCAATCACATGCTCTAGGTAGAGCATTTTTGTCATCCAAAATTCACACTTGGACTCCTTTGCATATAGTTCCTATTCTTCTAGAATCCCCAATACCTCGTCCAAGTGCACTAGATGATCCTCCCAAGTCTTGTTGTAGACAAGTATATCATCAAAGAAAACCAGCAAGTACTTTCGTAACTATTTGTTGAACACATGGTTCATGCATGACTGTAAATTTGTGGGGTCGTTGGTTAGCCCAAATGGCATAACTAGGAACTCGTAGTGCCCATAATGGCACCTGAAAGCTATCTTCGAGATGTCCTGCTCCCGAACTTGAATTTGATGGTAGCCTGAACAAAGATTTATCTTCAAAAAATATTTGGCTCCCCTCAGCTCATCCATCAACTCATCTATCCTAGGAATAGGATTTCAAATCTTGATTGTCCTCTTGTTAAGGGCCTGGTAGTCAATGCACATCCACAAGGTACCATCCTTCTTCTTAGCCATCAACACTGAAGACGCAAAAGGACTGGACCTAGGTTGAATATGACCCAAACTCAACAACTCCTTAATGGCATTTTCAATCTCAGCCTCATAGACCTTGGGATGTCGGTAGGGACTGGTTATGATCACTTGCACACCCTCCTCCAATTCTATATCATGCTCAAAACCCCTGTCTTGTGGTCTACCGGGAAGGATGTCAGAAAAAAACTTTCTAGTATTTATGGAGCAATACCTTAATGTCATCTAGATGTTGTCGCAATTGATCTAGTTGTCTGTTGTCTGTAATGAAGCACTTGACTGCCCACTCAATGTCACATCGTCGCAACACCACCTCCATATTGTTGATGATACTATATTCGGTGGGTATTGATGTATGGCCCTCAAAACAACCTTCCTGCCAACCGTTGGGTCTGTAAACTCCATCTCCATGTTCAGTTGATTGGTAGTATACTTCCCAATGTAATAGAGTCATTAAACTCCTAGCATCACATTGGTGTCTGGCACATCCACCATGAAGAAATCATATGTCATTTTGTAATTCCCCATTGTTAGCTTTAGCTTGGGGATATATCTAGTGAAATTCATTTGATGGACACCTAGTATGGCCACTACAAAGCCATTGAACTCCTATGTCAGGATCCACCTCTAATCAACTAAGGTTGCATCTATGAAATTGTGGGAAGCACCACCATCGATCAAGATCGTCACCTTGTGTCCCACCAGAACTCCTCTGACCCTGAAAGTATTATATATGGGAAACCTGACATGGATGCGATAATAGGGACTTTGCCAATAGCCCGTGAAGTCTCACCCCCATCTGTTGGTTATCCTTGTCCCTGTACCTGCTCTAGTATTGGCTCCTCATCATCATCATCGCTATCACTCTTTGAATATACCTCAGTATAATGGGCCTTCCCCACCTTGTCCTTTCCTGCACACCTGTGCCCTGGTGGCCAAGGCTCCTGACAGCTGAAACAAAGCTTCTTCTTTCTCAGCTCCTTCTGGGTATCCTCATCCATCTTCGATTTCTTGGTCCATTCCTTCTAAAAAGGTTTGACCTCTTTACTCTTCTGGGGGGGAAGAACGTTGAGGAGTGAATCTGCTCTTAGGAACAACATCCTCCATGTCCCTCACTCTGTTAACTATACTGCGAATAGTGGTGGGTTGATAACCTTTAACCCAACCACGTAGGGGCTCAAATAGCCCCTCCACAATTAGCATCACTAGCCTAACCTCTGAAATGTCTATGGCCATAACTGTTAGTTTCTGAAATGCTGAAATATAGGCCTTCGCACTGCTTGTCCGCCTGAGCTAGGCCAACTCCCTAAAATGAAGCTCTAGATCCTTCTTGTCAAATCGCTTTATGAGCCTCTAAGTGAACTCAATGTATGAAGTGATGCTAGCATGACCCATGGTCACCAACGCATGGTACCACCACTCATGGGCATCCCCATCTAGATGTAATCTCGCCAACTTAATGGCATCTTCCTTTGTCATCTTACATAACTAGAAATATGTATCCAGCTTCTCTACCCATGACCGAGTTGGGCATTTAGATGACCCATCAAAGCAAGGGATGGTCACCTTTCCCAATGTCTTCTGCAACTCGTGACTTTGCCTCAAAGACTTATGAACTGTCTTAGGCTTGCTCTTTAATTAGAGGGGGCAGAAGTCAATGAAACTCATAACAGTTTGGAACTCATGTCTCAATGCTCTATACTGCTCCAAATAATCTGAATAAGGAATCCCCTAGCTTATATGCTATGTCTCGTCTTTTGTTGTCTCATGTATGAACTGAGGCATATTTGATCAGGGTACCCTATTATGTGAGTGTGAATGGCTTAGCATGGTAAGACGGGCATGGCTGCCCTCAACGGTGTTGGACCCCTCACCATTGACAGAATCCCTCTCGATGGAAGTCCCTTCGTTTGCAATCCTGGCCATTAAATCTATCATCTCCTTTTTGCCCTTAGCCAAATCATTTAGTGCACTAAGAGGGTTGTTAAATGCTTGACTCTCTTTATCCCCCATGTTTGGCTCCTCTTTCAGGTGTCTCTTCTACCCATTTCCCCTTGCAAGGGGTTTCTTCTTCTATTTTAGGAATCTCCCCTTCCTTCAAAATGGGAGTGGGTTCTCTGGTTTTGTAGTGCCTTTTGTAAGTGGCGTAAGGGTGATCTTTTGAACTCATTAACTATGGTTATAATCTGCCCCTTGAACCTCACAGTTGTCCAAGAACATGACTTGATACCACTGTAAGATACCCACCCATAAGTACCTTTGATTTCCCAACAAAAAACTAAGATTTTAGTGAAGTTTTCTGGGTATGTTTTTGTCAAACAAATTGATGCCTTATAGTTGTAGGTGTAAATTTTGTTTGTTTTGTCTTGAGTAAAAGCGCACCATAGCACAAAAATGTAACCAGATTTCAACCAATAACCAATATATCATGCAATACTCAAAAATGACACTATTCACTAATAAACATGTACATTTTCAACAAGTTGGAAGTTGTAGTGCCATTATATGAACTCAGTAAGGAAATACATAACAATGAGTGTAACAGAGGAACCTGATTTCACACACAGCAATGGACTTCCAATTTAATGTTCAGCCCCTTAGGAATATCTATAATGGTGGCTACAAAAATCGAACCCCCTTTTCTTTCAATCTTTAACCTCTGCTTCAGCCAAGAATACGCTGCAGGAGTCCACTTATTGACTGATTTTACACGCACAACATCCAAATGTGTCTCAGCCACTGAGTAAAGAGGATGCAGCCTGCACATAACAAGATGACTTGACTCAATAACGAATATAATACGGCCCCTTCAGATAGTAAAGAAATATGACCAGCATATAGAGATGGCACCCACTGGGAAAATGAAGAAACACGATTCAGGTAAGCTCAGAACTTGTCCCATTGAAATGCCAAACTCAATCCAGCAACAACTCGTCCTCCCAACTGATATAAGCTGTCATTCTCTCTCAAGAACTTCGACCCAATAAGTAAAGGACTCGACCAGCAAACAAAGATAAGGAATCGCATCCCTTTTGGCAGAGAAACTCGACCAATGTGAGCTCAGATATGGCAGTTTCAACCCACTAATTCTATGGCAGAGTGTGGTCCCTCTTTAATGTCAATATTGACCTTAGATTTGGCTAGGACCTCCCCTTGTGAAAAAATATATAGAAAGCACAATATCAAAAGATAGAGTCAATTGATAAAACCTTGTACCTCCTTTATCTTCTACTAATCTTCTTCTCCTTGGTAGCACAACAGTGAAATCTGAGTTTTTCCACTCTCTGAACCAATTAGGTTGTATAATTTCAACGTTGAAGCTAGCAATGGCAGTTAGGGTTTTCCAAACCCTAAGCTTCACTCCAAAAACTCTCCAAAAATTCATTTTTTCAAAAATGCAAGTGGTAGAATGTGAAGGGACTCTTCACTTTTCTCGTTATATAATTAAGTGGTCACTTTTGTCGCCAATTTACCTTTTTAATAATTTAATTTTATTAAGTCACTTTAGGAACTTTTTCACTTTATAAAATGAAAGTGACTTTTCATTACCCTAGGATATGTCCCATTTTTCACCCCTTAGGCAGTTATAAAGTTTTCCTAGGCGAATCATGTTCTATTATTAAAAAAATTCCCCTGCCTTAGCCTACGGGAACTTATTAGGCTAGCGGAACCCCATCTTATGTCTTCTAAGTGGTTGGAGATATTACAACCATGGCAAGCGTAGAACCCATCTGTGAGTGTCTAGAGGGTTGGTAGGAAAAACGCGGGGGAGGTGAGTGTTATTTGACCTCTTATATATTAGTTTCCCTTTGGCATCAAAGGGACCTAACTCATTTCCAATGAACCAAATTGGTTTAAGTGGATAGTAATAGGATACTTTATCATCTATCCGTTTTTCAATGACCTCACAGAGAAACCCAAGAGATGCTTCCCCGCATTCATTGGTGACAACCCTAGTAAACCCATAAGCATGGATCGGTGGACCTCACCCACAGGGATTCGAACTAGGCCCCTATTGGCACAAACTAGCCAGATGCTCAGCACCATTGGTGACAACCCCTCAGGTCCTTTATCCTTTTTACATAGAGATATAGTCATATAGCTCACTACATACACACACATATATTAGTTAGCTATATACTTAGGTTGTGCTAGAAAAAGCTTTATGTTAGTTAAATATCATTAGATTTTTTAGTAACTTGTAAAATGTCCAATAGAGTGCCATTAATGGCAACAATGAGCAGAGAAGATCTAGGTAATCCCACACAGATTCCATACAGCAGTTTGTACAACACCCTTAATAACAGCAACAACAACACAACCTCCTTCGGCAATTTCATACAGCCGTAATTGGGGCACACGGGCATCTATGGAGGGGAGAGAGATAAAGGGTCCATTCATGTCGTCATTAGTTTAGTTCCAAAATTCCAATTTAGATGCTTTTTATATTTAGTAATTCAATTCTATTTTTGAGTTTGCTTGAGTTAGTAGATGTATGCACAGTGAACTAGGGCACTTTGCATGTGGAAAGTTTCCAACATTGATGAGGTGCAAATTCCTAGAAGAGAGAGATGCATGCACTCTCCTCTAATCCACGCAGCTTCCTAGGAATAGTTCTTTCATGAAGGTTGAGAGTGCTAATCCCGAATGCCAAGAATAAATCCTAGGTTTAGGTTTATTTCAATTCACGAGTTATTTTGCATGAGTCCAAATTCATTGTACCTCCTAGTCTATAAAGAAGATGGCAAGGGTATAGGTTTTGGGTACAAGAACCAAGACGTATGTGGAGCGCATTAATGAGACATAGCTAAAGTGGTGGATATTAATAATATAGTTTAATATAAATATTATTATCCAGTGAGCCTATAAGAAGAATGTTGTTATTTGCTAAATGTATGTTTGAGTTTTAATACAAATCTTCAATTCTTTGTTTGCCCTAACTTAGTTTGCATCAGTTTTATTCAATTCAGTTCTTCTGAATAAGGAAACAGTGGGGGAAGCATAGAGTTTGAAACTTTCCATGTATTTCCTATTTCAAGAGTAATAAACAGTGATGTGCTTTGAGTTTGAGAGCTGCGTACTTGCTGCTACCTTCTTCAATTTGATGTGTTTAAGTTCCAAGTAAAAAATCAGATTCAGTTTTGATGACATATCAAATTTATGTTTTCTTAATTAGGTAGGTTCGAAATCAGACTAGCAATGTTTCGTGTGCTAAATAATTTCAACATGGTATCAAAGCAGTAAATCTGAAATCTTCTAGATTCCTTGTATGGAGATGTGAAAATTTTAACTCTATTGCAGCAACTATAAATTATTCTTCTAATTGATTAATTATTAAGCAGTTTATTTGTTATGACAAACAACGAATAAAATCACAACTGCAATTTTCACCATAAAAATGTTGCGGAAAATAAAATGCTAGAAACTGAAAAATATAGAGTTCACACACAAAACTTATGACACTGTTATTTTTGGACAATTGTCCCCGGAAAAACCAATGTGAGAAAATCAGTGCAACAACTAAGGGTTCTTATTATTATGCAGCAGTGAAATTCTGAATACAACTAGATGCCCAAAACTGGCAATCCTCTACAAGATAAACTGGCTACAAATATTAGTGAGACAAATCTTGCCTCACTCGACATTGATCCAGTGCCAAATCTAGCACCAACTAGGCTACTCGAAACCCCTGCGTTAGCGTCTACGCCAATGTTGCGCAATCCCTCACATGCTCTACTTGGAAGTTGCTCTGATCAAGCCGTCTAACCCAACTCAGCCTCTAAGAATGACTCGTTGGCCCCTCCGGAAAATCTCCCGGCCTCCAGCAACTGAATCGAACCTCACTCCAACCAAGTCGAACTCTACTTCTGAAGCTTCTCTGCAGCCTCACTGAGGAAACTCGACCCTCCTATAGTTGACTCTTCGGAAATGAAAAACTTCCTCCGGATTCACTATCTTTGCCCCTCACTATCTCTGTGTCCCCTCTCTAGCCCGAACTTCTCTTTGTTGAATCACTGCAGCTAGGAAACTCGATCTCTGCCAAGGAACTCGACATCCAAGTTTGTCTCCATCAACCCCATAAACCTCCTCTTATAATCTCTAGTTGGATCACCAACGGCCACGATTAAATCCTTAACAATGGTTTAGATCATTTCTGAGTTGATCTGTGTGAGTTTCTAGATAAATCCCACCTTTCTCAATTAATTGTTGTTAATTAATTATTTTCCCTAAGTTAAACTTAGGAAAAATAATAAATTTAATTACTGAATAATTAACTTAATTGAGTTACTTCTAGGTGGAATTTTTAGAAACAATTTATGGGTTTTGGAGTCCTAGCCTCTTTGACCAAAGTCGAGACTATAACACCATCTAATGCTACAAAAACTAACAATTATCTAGGGTAGAGAGCTCTCGAAGACCTTCAGAGGGTGTGAAGCCCAAGTAACTTCAAGGTTTGAAGCAGATATGTCCCAGTAATTATCACATGTGGACCTAAGAAGAGTTTAACGATGTTGGGTGCCTAGGATTTTCCAATGATTTGAAAAATGAGCTTGACAGAAGATCGGTGACCCACACTTGGGGTATGTTGTAGATTTGATTATTGTGTTGACTGATTCAGTTCCTAAGGTTGTTCTTGTTGCATTATAGAAATGGCCACCCCTAGTATACATGTGTGATCATCTATAGGGTGCTTCTAACTTTGTATTGTTTAAGCGCAAATTGCATAACCTCTTCCACAAGAAGCAAACTTATGGTATCTTTTAGAGAGGAAGGTCACACCTACATATCCTAAAGATTTGGCAGAGTAGAACAAGAATGTGAAGTAAGTCCCATTGGATTCGATGAAGAAGCATCTACTCCCCCATATCGTTGGGAAGAATACTTCCAAAGACATGTACAATGCCTTAGGCACCATGTACAAGTATGTGAAGATATCTAGGGAGATGTGCCTAAGGGATAAACTCAGTGCTACCCGCATGAGCAAGATAGATATAGTTGTAAGCTATCTAATGAAACTAGCAAAACTAAGAGACCATCCTGGTGCAATACGTGATGAAGTCAAAGATAATAAGCTAGTTCAAATAGCTCTAAATTGATTTAGTCCATCTTAGCTCCACTTGCCCCGTTATTTGTGGTTGAGATAACATAAGAAAATTTTGTTAATGTCTGACAAGTGACCGCAAAAGTAAGTCAATGGGATTGAAGAGTACAACTAGTATGAATAGAGTGTGGGAGTGCAAGCACATCTCCTAAAAAACAGTGTTGCGAACATCTCAATAAAATTACAATTTTTTCATGATGTCGATTAAATCACCCGATTTTATTGGTAATTTTTTCAATTTGAAAAAAAAAAGCGAGTCAATGGGAAAAGATCGTCAAGTCGTGCACGACAGAGCGATTTTAAAGCTAAATTTTGGTTTTTTCTCTCATTTTGCAAAAATAGGGCAAAGGTGAGAGCTAAGGAGGAGGAGAACTCATCTACAAGGACAAGAGAGGAGGAAAGTGAACAAATTTAGCATCCCAAGCAAAAAAAATCAAGTTTGGACCAAGTTTTTTCAGCATGGCGTGGTTTTCAAGTATGGGCATCAAATTTGGCCCTATTTTTTTGTTTTTTTCTTGCTTTTACTTAGGTTTCTATCACCCATATATTTTCCATGATTTTTGCTTGGATTTGAGTGTGTTTTTTTTGTCATTTTTGTTGCATTTAGTGGAGAGGGTTTTTGGGTCAAAAATGCAAAATATTGATTGTTAGTTTTATTTGTTTAATTTCTTCTTGTGCCCTAGTTTTTTTCCATGATTTTTGCTTGGGTTTGAATTTTTTTTTTGCCATTATTGTTGCATTGAGTTGAGGGTTTTTTTGGTCAAAAATTCAAAATGTTGTATGTAAATTTTAATTTCATTTGTTTAACTTGTAATTCTTCTTGTGCCCTAGGTTCAAACTTCAAACTTCAATCTTCAATCTTATATTAAAACTCAAAATTCAACAAAGTTACAAACATGCCAAGGAAATTGGACTCTCTGTGGGAATTTGATGAACCTGGAGGGTTTGATAGATCAAATTTGACTTGCAATTTATGTGAGCATCATATGACAGGGGGGTATACAGATTGAAGTTCCACCTTGCACAAATTCTTAGACATGAGGTAGGGCCTTGCACAAACACAAATCCAGAAATCATCCGCAAAGCCCTCAAATCATTGGAAGAAATAAAGACAACCAAAGTGGCCAAGGTAGCTTTGAAGAGTCAAATGGCAGGGGGTTAAGTGGCAGGATTGGAAAGTGACCATGAGAGTGGCACTGGTTCTTCTTCAGCATCAGTATCTACACTCAACCCCATAGTTGCCTCATCATTTTTTGTTCTTAGAACCACACCTGGAGCACAACCATCTATCATGCCAACTCTTAAAAAAAGGGAGAAGGAAGAATTGACAAGTTGTTGGGAAGGTGTCTTCTTTGGAGTGATATTCTTTTCAACATTGCCAAGAACAATCCATTTTTCCAGTCTGATTGATGCTATTGCTATTGTTGGCCCGGGGTACAAAGCCTATTGGGTCCCTATAATACTAGTGATTACCGCATTACTATTTTAGTTGTATCCCTTATTAATATTGTTGTGCCCCTATTGTCCCCATATTGTTATTATTATGCCCCATAGAATCCCTCTATTGTTATTTTTGTGGCTTTATATTATTATTGTTAGGTCGGGTGGGTTATATTGTGACTCCTTAGACTCCTATATATAGAAAGGAGGTTTTGTCATTTGAATCATCCAAGAATTGTTCATTTGTGTAATGTAAAGGAGGTTGCCCCCTCGAAGAGGCTGAATTCTAAGGCGTTCAACTATCTCTTCTATCTTTTTGTGAGCTAGTTTCATAACATTTGGTATCAAAGCTTTGGATTCTAGGGTTTCGTTGTTCCAAATAGGTCATCGTGGCATTTTCGCTATAACTTTTTTCTGCGATGTTTTAAAAGCTAAAAAAAAACCCATTTGAGAAGAAATCGCGCTGAACCTCAGGTCCGAATCTCAGAGCCTTTCACGCTATATTTGCGGGGATATGATCTAAGGAAGTTGGTCTTTTTGCAGACTCCTGAATTACATTCCAAACAGGTGACCTCGGGAAATTGTCATAACTTTCTCTCTGAGCATCAGATTGAAATTTCGTAAGAAGGCACAGAAAGAGGATGGATTGTAGTTTCTCGTATATGTTTTTCAGAGCCAAAGGTCGAAACAGTGCCACATGTCACTGCAGATATCCCTATGCCCAAAAGAGTGAAATTGAACGTATGGTTGCAGAAATGCTAGAGGCTGGTATAATTCAACCTAGTCAAAGTTCTTTCTCTACTCCAGTAGTATTGGTGCACAAGAAGGATAGATCATGGCACATGTGTCCAGATTATAGGGAGCTCAACAAGCTCACTATTAAAGATAAGTTTCCCATTCCTGTCATTGATGAATTACTGGATGAATTGCATAGATCAATTTACTTCACCAAGTTGAATCTTCGTTCAGGATATCATCAAATCAGAATGAAAACTGAAGACATTCTGAAAACAGCATTTAGAACTCATGAGGGTCATTATGAATTTTTGGTCATGCCTTTTGGCCTTACCAATGCACCTTCAACATTTCAAGGTTTGATGAATTCCATTTTCAAACCATTCCTTAGAAAATTTGTGTTAGTATTTTTTGATGATATACTAATCTACAGCAAGTCTTGGAAGGATCATGTTGAACATGTTGACAGGGTGCTACAACTATTGGAGGAGAAACAATTATATGCAAAAAGATCCAAATGTTTCTTTCGAGTACAAGAGGTGGAATATCTGGGTCATATTATATCTCATGAAGGAGTTAAGGTAGACCCTAGCAAAATTAAAGCCATTAAGGAATGGAAAATCCCCACATCCCTAAAGCATTTGCAAGGATTTCTCAGGTTGACAGGGTATTATCGCAAGTTTGTTAAGAATTATGGGAGAATAGCAACACCTCTAACAACATTATTGAAGAAAGATGCATTTTCATGGACTCCAGAAGCAATAAAGGCCTTCAAACATCTTAAAGAGGTAATGTGCCAAGCACCAGTCTTAACTACACCGGACTTCACAAAAACCTTTATTGTGGAATGTGATGCTTCAGGAAATGGAATTGGTGCTGTTTTAATGCAAGATGAAAGACCCATTGCTTTTGAAAGTCGTCCAATCAAGGGAAAGTTTTTACACAAAGCTATTTATGAGAAGGAAATGTTGGCAATACTCCATGCACTTAAGAAATGGCGACCCTACCTAATGGGAAGACACTTCAAGGTAAAAAAGGATCATGATAGCCTTAAATACTTTTTAGAACAAAGATTATCCTCTGAAGAGCAACAAAAGTGGGTCACAAAGATGTTGGGTTATGACTTTGAAATCATCTACAAAAAAGGGAAGCAAAATGTGGTGGCAAATGCACTCTCAAGAAAGGATGAGGATGTGAAAGCATTGTTGTGCGCCATTTCTATTATCCAACTAGATTGGATAAACGAAGCAAGGGAGGAATGGAAGAATGACGAAGAAGTGTGGGCACTTATTTGAAAGTTACAACAAGAGTCCAATACGTCTGATACATTTAGCTGGCAAAATGATTCGTTATGGTACAAAGATCACTTATACCTCTGTAAGAATTCCCAACTAAAACAAAATATTCTTATGGAATTGCACACTTCTCCCTTAGAAGGGCACTTAGGATTTTTAAAAACTTACCACAGGGTTAAGAAGGAATTTTTTTGGGATGGCCTTAAATTGAATATTCAAAAGTTTGTGGCAAAATGTTTGGTTTGCCAACAAAATAAAGTTGAAACAATTAAGGCACTGGATCTATTACAACCTTTATCCATACCAAGCCAACGTTGGGAGGAGGTTTCAATGGATTTTATCACAAGTTTACCCAAATCTAAGGGAAAGAGTGTCATCATGGTGGTAGTTGACAGACTTACCAAGTATGCACATTTTTGTGCATTATCACATCCATTTAAAGCCAGTACAGTTTCTACTGCATTTATGGAAAAAATTCAAAAGCTACATGGAAACCCAAAGATTATTGTAAGTGACAGAGATCCCATTTTCACTGAAAATTTTTGGACAGAATTATTTTCTTGTCTTGGTACTCAGTTAGCTCATAGCTCATCTTAGCATCCTCAATCTGATGGGCCAATTGAGATAGTAAACAAATGTTTGAAAGGATATCTTCATTGCTTTGTATCCGATAAACAAACACAATGGGTCAAATGGTTACCTCTAGCTGAATGGTGGTATAACACTTCCTTCCATACAACAACAAAAATGACCCCATTTATGGCACTTTATGGATATCAGCCACCATCCATTACATCATATTTAAGAGAAAATTCTAAGCTTCAAGCAGTGGAACATCACATCGAACATCAACAACAAGTCCTCTAACTCTTAAAGGATAACCTCGTGTTGGCACAGAATAGAATGAAACAACGGGCAGATCAACATCGCAGCGAAAGAAGTTTTGATGTAGGTGATTGGGTATTCCCACGGCTACAACCATTTAAGCAAATGTCCCTCAAGTAAGCTAAGAAGGATAATAAATTATCACCAAAGTATTATGGTCCGTACAAGGTGTTGCAAAAGATTGATACTATGGCATACAAATTGGAGCTTCCTGCAGCTTCTCCATTGCACCCAGTTTTCCATGTTTCATGTTTAAAGAAGGTTATAGGCGACAAGCTCCCAATTCAAACAATATTGCCAGAATTTGACAAGAAAGGAAAAATTATATTGGAACCAAAAGCAGTCACAGAAACAAGAACTCGACAGCTACGAAATCGATCAATTTCGGAGTATCTTGTCAAGTGGAAGAACTTATCCGCTGAAAATTCCACATGGGAGGATGAGAATTTTATACAGAAGCATCCAGAACTACTCAAGCGTTGAGGACAACACTTTTTTGAAGGAGAGGGGCATGTTGGGTCCCTATAATACTAGTGATTACCCCATTACTATTGTAGTTGTATCCCTTATTAATATTGTTGTGCCCCTATTGTCCCCATATTGTTATTACTGTGCCCCATAGAATCTCTCTATTGTTATTTTTGTGGCTTTATATTATTATTGTTAGGTCGGCTAGGTTATATTGCGACTCCTTAGACTCCTAGATATAAAAAGAAGGTTTTGTCATTTGAATCATCCAAGAATTGTTCATTTGTGTAATGTAAAGGAGGTTGCCCCCTCGAAGAAGCTGAATTCTAAGACGTTCAACTATCTCTTCTATCTTTTTGTGAGTTGGTTTCATAACAAAGCCCCTTCATATGATGACTTTAGAGGGCGCATTCTTCAGAATGAAAAGGTTGAATGCACTAAGAGATTGGAGGAGTTTAGGGGCTCATGGGCACACACAAGATGCACTATGATGTTAGATGGTTAGACCAATCAAAAGGGTAGAACCCTTATTAATTTTTTGGTTAATTGGCCCCAAGAGGAAAATGTTTATGAAATTTGTTGATACAACTGTACAAATCAAAGATGCACGGTTATTATGTGATTTTTTGGACGTGTTCATTCAGGAGGTGGGTCCATAACATGTTGTCTAAGTCATAACGGACAATGCTGCAAATTATGTTGTTGCTAACAAGATGCTTATGGAGAGGTATCCTAACTTATTTTGAACACCTTGTGCTGCACACCTAGGAAAAATTCCTTTTGTCAAGGATATTGTTGAATCATCAAAAAGCATCACAAAATTTATATATAATCATGCATTTGTGCTTAATTTGATGAGAACATTCACTAACAACAAGGAGTTGATGCGCCTTGCCAGTACACGGTTTGCCACTAGCTTCATATTTCTTCAATCCCTTCTGAATTCTATGTGGGATGTGAAGAGAATGTTTCTTTCAAAGGAGTGGTATGCTTTGTCATATAGTTGCAAACCAGAGGGAGATGCCATATGCAGGCTAGTTTCATACCAGGAAAGCTTTTGGGCGGGAGAGCAAGAGGTGTGTAGCATTACTAAACCTTTGGTAAAGATTCTTCGATTAGTTGATGGAGACAAGCCCACAATGGGCTACTTGTATGAGGCCATGAACAGGGCCAAAGAATCCATTCGTAGCTACTATGATGATAAGGGGGATGAGTGGTTTGAGAGACAATAACTCATATGGGCAGTGATTAATGAGTGATGGAACAATACACTCCATCGCCCCATTCATGTTGCAGGATCTACTTGAACTCCGCATTTGCTTACTCTTGTAGCTTCTTATTTGATGTTGAGGTCATGGATGGATTCTTCACTTGTGTTCAAAAGATGGTGTCATCTCCAGCAGAACATGTAGAAATCTCCAAATAAATGGAGATATATAGGATGGCAGGTGACACATTTAGCTTTGACATGGCTATTGTGGATAGGAAGACTAAAATGTCAGGTAAGCTTTAGTTTGTTTCAAATTTCATTGTCTCTTCATACTTTGCTTCAACTTTCAAATTTCAATTTTTTTTCTTATGTTTATCTTATTTGTTGTAGATGCATGGTGGAGAAGCTATGGTGGCAAAGTACCCAATCTCCAAAGGCTTGCCATTCGAATGCTCAGCCAAACATGTAGCTCCTCTGGATGCGAGCACAACTGGAGTGTATTTGAAAAATACACACCAAGAAGCGCAACAAGTTAAAAATATTCCAATTAATTTTTTGAATTCATTAAATAATATTTTTTATAATTATTAATTTATTATTTATAATTTATTAATTTATGACCCTTGTACAGGTTGGAGTCCCAACGACTTAATGACATGGTCTACGTCTACTACAATCTTCGATTGTGGGGGAGGCAACTTGAGATGACACCTGATGTGGACGCCATCTAATTGGATGGGATTAACACCATTGTTGCATGGAGGGTCGAGGCCGAGAGGCCTATCATGGAGTTAGCCCTTGATTGGTTAAAGGAGGAGGTAGTGGAGGGGGTAGCATCTGCAGAGGAGGAGGAGGTGACACCACCTACCATGGTCACCAGTGCCAGCCCCAGCGCCTTCTTCATCTGGAGGGAAAATTGTTACATTTTCTTGCAAGAGGGGCAGAGGAAATCAATGGTATTAGTTATTTGCTTCATTTCATTGAATATGACATTATGACTCATGATATGAGATACCTTATTATATTTTTTGTTGATATTTTGAGGCTAAGTCGAGACTCATGACTTAGTAATTAGGACACGATTCCTTGTTATGTGTGTTGTAGCACTAGACATGAATCATGATATTACACATCTTATATATTAGTTCTCTTTACATATTTATGTGTCAATGCATTTATTTTATGTTGTGGATACTTCAGATATTAAAAATTTTGAAAAAAAAATTGTATTTGCTGATTTTTTCCCTTTTTTTACCAATTTTTTCCCAATTTTTACAATTTTTCTGATTCCAGACCCTCGCCGATGTAATTCCGATCGCGATGTTCGCAACATTGCTAAAAAATATCGAAAATAATACAAATAAATAACCCTACATTAGTAAATCATCAAAACATATGTCTTAAACCGTGACAAAGGCATAGTGATACAAAATAGTCAGTTTGTACAAGACTGCAAACATGGACAACCTAGCCCAAGAACATGTTGAGAGCAAGATCAGAGAATGAGGTTGATGATGTCAGTGTTTCCTAAGTCTGATGGCCAAGGGTGTGGACGGCCAATTGGGCACCATTTCACTATTAGAGTCCTTTGGAACCATCATGGAGCTTGATTGTATGATCCAGGAGGGGATGTATGAGCAAGGAATACAACAAGCATTCGAGGTTGAAAGAAGGAAACTTTGAATGGATCTCTAATGGCTCCTATGGACCTAGGAGGTAGTCTAACAAGTGGGAGGTGCTCTACACTAGATCCCTTTAGAGCTGATCTCTCTAATGCTTTGGGAATGTGTGGCCTGATGTATGGACAAACACCTTCGAACTAGTCTAGATGAGATTGAATGGATTCCTAAAGGGGGAGGCTGAGGAGAAGCTCACCATATTGTTGTCTAGTGCACTTTAGAACTTTGTCTACCATTTGTTGCTCCAATATAACAGATCAATAAAGAAGTATGAGGCAATTGGTCTGGTCATCCCAAGGCTGGGCATGGCCTGTAGGAGCTTATATCTACGGTTGAATCTCACTGATGAAGAGGGCTAAGCATCTCTAGTCCTAGTACCTGTTGACCCTGTCGCCTACACCTACCTACAAATTAGTGAGAAAAGCCTTCAACCCCCACAAGGTGTAGTTGGTGGCAGGGAACTCAGAGAAGGGGTTGTCAAACTAATCCCAACTCTCTCCGTCTGAGCTATCTCCTAGGCTAGCTAAGGGAGGTGGTCTCTAATGAAAAGTTAAGTTAAAAAAGGATGTGATTTTCTAAGAGAATTGTTAGAGTTAAATAGATTATATATTTAAGATTTATAAGCAAAAAACAGATATGAGCAATAACCATCATAAGATAAGCATGAAATACATAAACAATCAGTGCCTTCCAAGTATTTGCTCTTTAAGAAATGAAGTTATATTTTGCTTAAAATGAAATGAAATGCCTTCAAATAGAAAGCCAAAATAACCCTAAAAAGTGAAACAATAAATTGTTAGCACAAGATTTATAAATGCTTTCAAGATGAATAAGTCTACAAATCAAAGCATGGAAACTATCTTGCTCAAAATGATACAAAAATAACTCAAATGTTAGACCAAGATGACAGCATGCAATTAAGTTTGCAACCCAAAATAATAGTACTTGAAAGTGAAATCAACCATTTATGACAATAATTAAACCACAAGATGAGTCAATTTCCAAGAACAAGAAAAATTAAACTTTTTGCAAGTTGCAAAATTAAAATGAATTACAATGCTTGCATCCAAAGTGCCTCTTGAAATAAGATTTGCATGTGAGACTTCAAACCATCAAGATAGCAAAAAATTTAAGAACTTTGCAAACAAAGCAAATATGACGGAATGAGTTCTTGGTTTATTTTATTAATTAGTATTAAGGAAAAGTTACAATTGAACTCTAGTCCTCAAATCTCATCCTCACCCAAATGTTTGGATCTCACAATGAGGAGTCAATAGAGGTAGAGGGCCCCAAGCCTCATTAAAACTTACATCCAACTTAAGTTGGTTTAATAGACTCTTCCAGATGGATTCCTACACACAATACAAAAGATCTCTCCCACACACTTGAACAGGTATTAGTTTGCACAAGATTAAAGCAATATAATGAATAAGATAAACCAAACATTCCTCCTAAAATGAATTGATAAGTTTGTCCCTAGAATACTACTCTAAATCAATGATATATGCAAGATAGTTTGCACACATCAATCCAAGCAAGATGGCAAGCATAAACTAATATTAATTCAACATGCGAAAGAAATTAAACACAATAGCAGTAGTATGAAAGGACATCACCTCATAACGCCAAGATAACACTAGCCAGATATCCCCAAAATCTTGATTGTATTAAGAAAGTATGCAAGTACAAAATGGCAGAGTTTCCTCAAGCTCAATAGCTTATTACAACATCCATTTAAAATTCAAAATACTTCTTTGATTCTATTTCTTTCAAAGTTATATCTCCTATTCAAGAGTCATTTCTAAAGCTAGGCAAGTATGGGGGTTCACTTCCATTACTTGAACTAGTACTTTGTAATTAAATTCTAAGTTTAGTTTTGGTTTCTCTTTCCTAATTTTACACTACCAATAGGTATTTTTTTGTGTTTCACAGCCCATGGGCTTGAACATTGGGCAACAAAGATCTTGAGGAAAAGCTTTGGAAAACTACTCACTCGTATGTATGCAGGACCCCCTCACGCTATCCAAACACTGATTTCTAGGGAGGCCATAAGCACTTGGGAGAGAGTTGCAAACAAATCAAGGTCGTGGGCCTTTTGAGCCTTGTGAATCTCCTTTGGAGAGGTTTTTCCATCTTCAAGTTTGTTATTGTTATATTTTTTGGGGAGAGAGTCTAGCTTTGTTAGAGTCTCATCTTTGTAAAGATCTCTCTCATATTGTGGGTTGCCCTCTTAGAGGCATTTTTACCCAGTTTAAGCGCTAATAAAAAATAAAAATAAAAATTGTTGGAGGGAGCTTGGGATTTTTCCCATGGCATCCCCTTTCCTCATTTAGAGGAGGGATTCTTGTGGGTGGCCTAATCTTGTTTTTAGTTTTTTCTTAGTTTTCTAGCTTTTAAATTTCATATTGTACATGCTTAAAATCAATACTTTTCACTCCACATACAAATTTTTACTAATCTTGTATTTAAATTCTCACATGCATATGCTCTCAAGTTTTGCAAACTATTTTTCTTTGAAGCATTAGTTTAATTTGGGGAATTAACACAGTTTGCACTTCATTTAGGCATTTTAGTATAGGAAGGCCCCAAAGCTCATTAAAACTTACCTCCAACTTAAGTTGATTGAATAGACTTTTAGGGACCCCCTACTTCTATTGACTCCTCATTGTGAGATCCAAACATTTGGGCGAGGATGAGGTCTGAGGACTAGAGTTCAATTGTAACTTTGTCTTAACACTAATTAATAAAATAAACCAAGAACTCATTCCATCATATTTGCTTTGTTTGCAAAGTTCTTAAATTTCTTGCTATCTTGATGGTTTAAAGTCTCACATGCAAATCTTATTTCAAGAGGCACTTTGGATGCAAGCATTGTAATTCCTTTTAATTTTGCAACAAGTTTAATTTTTCTTGTACTTGGAAATTGACTCATCTTGTGGTTTAATTATTGTCATAAATGGTTGATTTCACTTTCAAGTACTATTATTTTGGGTTGCAAACTTAATTGCATGTTGTCATCTTGGTCTAACATTTGAGTTATTTTTGTATCCTTTTGAGCAAGATAGTTTCCATGCTTTGATTTGTAGACTTATTCATCTTGAAAGCATTTATAATATCTTGTGCTAACAATTTATTGTTTCACTTTTCAAGATTATTTTGGCTTTCCATTTGAAAGCATTTCACTTCATTCTAAGCAAATACAATTTAATTTCTTAAAGAGCAATACTTTGAAGGCACTGGTTGTTTGTGTATTTCATGCTTATCTTATGTATTTATGGTTATTGTTCATGTCAATTTTGCTTATAAATCTTAAAGAGATAATCTATTTAACTCTAACAATTCTCCTTGAAACTCACGTCATTTTTAACTTAACTTTTCATTAGGGACCACCCCCTTTAGCTAACCAAGGAGATAGCTCAAACGGAAAGAGTCGGGATTAGTGTGACCGCCCCTTCGCTGAGTTCCCTGCTACCAACCACACCTTGTGGGGTTGAAGGCTTTTCACACTGACATTGCAGGTAGGTGTAGGCAGCAGGGTCAACAGCACCGAAAGAAAGTAAGAGAGGAAGCTCTCTGAGTCACTATAAAGGCAATGATAACATCATCTAATCTCATAGTATAGGGGACACTGAAAAATGAGGCACATCTTTGTCTCAAGCTCCTAAAGTGTTGACTCGGGGTAGCATCGAATGTGCTTTAGCCATGAAAATTGGTGGAGAGGCTAAAGCACATGAGATCTCCAAGACCCAGAAATGGTTTGGGGAAATTCTACCCGGTGAAGGAAATGTTAAAATAATTAATATTTTTAATGGGTTCTTAAGTCTAAACTTAGGAAAATAAAAATATTACTGGTTATTGATATAAAACAGGGTTAGAAGGTTCCAAATGACATGGATCAAGCCAAATCTAATCTTAGTCGTTGATTAGAGATGTAATCTCGGTCGTTGAAGACTCAATAGAAAAAAGTATAAGAAGAAATTTGAGGGTCAGTTGGAGATACACCTGAGTGATCAGCCAATTCGATTTTCTAAAGCGGGGTTTGCTAAGAGAAATTGAACCAGTGATCAGAGTTGCAGCAAGGGGCAGTGATCGCAAGGCAGAGAGGCAAAGATAGTGTCGGAATACCAGCACAGAGCCAGCAGGAGCCACACAGAGGCCAGCAGTGACTGCGCAGAGGCTAAAAGGGCCTGCATGAGTGACGCAGAGGCTGCAGAAGTGACACAGAGGGCAAGAGAGCCTGCACAGAGCCTCAAAGGGCTAACGTAGAGGGTTTCAGGCTGACGCAGTGCCTCAAAGAGGTGCTAGAAAGGGTTTCGTGGATCAGACTTTCAGAATATCTGCTTTCGAACAGAGGTACTGCCAGATTATTTTCTCTGTCGGGTGAGCCAGTTTGGCACTCAGTGTACTCAAGAAAAGTTACTTAATAATAAAACCCTCAGAACTGTTGCACCGATTTTCCCAAGTTGGGTTTTTCCGGGGACGATTGTCCAAAAATAACGGTGTTCCTTGTGTGTTTGTCTATTTCTTTCAATTGTTGATTTGTAGATGGTTGAGACTGCATTGTGTTTATTTCAGTGTTTATATGGTTAAATAGCTTGTTAGTAATTAAACAAGTAGGCGAAATAAACCAAATAATGCAGGAAAATTTCTAATGGGTTAGACTTAGAAATTTCTAACATGGTATCAGAGGATTGCAGATCACAAGAGAAGCTGAAGGCACCAGCTGAATCAGAGAATTTGCAACAGAAACAGTGGTCCCGAGTGACAGAAGCTATTCCTAAGCAGAAAGCAGCAAAGAAGGGGTGACACAGAGAGCCTGCATTATCAGTTCGAGCCAGAGAGAGGCTAGCGTAGAGGCAAAGGAAGGCAAAAGAGGCTCACGAGGAGCCACGTCATCCTACTCAGCCAGGTAGGAGTGACACAGTTGGCCATGGGGGCAAATCAGCCTTGCCGGGATTGCGCAGAGCCAAGAGGCTCAATTTCTTCAGTCGCTAGGACATAGGAAGTTGTGGGCAGATTGTAGAGAGTGAAGTCGGTGGGGTGTTGTTGTTGTCAAGGCAGAACGGTACCTAAAGGGACAAAACCAAGGTAGAGGGAATCACTACCTAGGCAGATTTCTAGCCAAGAAATCCAAATCAGTGTTGCAAGAGCATAGGAGATCGGAGAGGTGCGATTCGACTGTTTGTAGAAGGATTTCCAGGAGGGAAATCGAGACTCAGAGGGAGTCGAAGAGAGAACTTCCAAGAGGGAAGTAGAGACTCAAAGGGAGTCCGGAAGAGGAGCGAAGATGGTCGTTGATGACGATTGTGCCATGAGTTCTCATATACCTCTAGAGAAGAAGTGGGGTGGCATCGAGTTGTAGTCAGGAGGACTACAGAAGATGAGGGGCAGAATCCTTGAGGTACCCAAACTCTTGGATCATATCCAGCTACAGGATCCCCGAAGTGATAGTAGCAAGATGGCGGATGTCGGTAGAAGCAGATGCGAATGGAGCGGTAGAACAGTGCTAGAGTGCAGTAGTCCCTAGCAACGCAGAGAGGGTTGCAGCAGTACGAGGCACAGAGGTGGTGTTTGAAGCAGTGCGAGAGGTACAGAGTTGTTGCAACAATGCAGAGATAGTAGAGGTAGCACAGAATAGCAGCAAAGATAGCTTTAGCATTAGGAGGGTTTCTAGCTTGAGAAGGATGTTAGTAGTTGGGCAGATCAGTTACCATCGTCTTAGTCGTTGAGTTGCAGTGCAGCAGTTGCAGTGGTAGTGTTATAGGCAACATGAGGAGAGAGGGTTGCAGTGTAGATGCAGTGTTGGGAGGAAGGACCGGCAACAGCACGGATGCAGAGGAGCTGTCGTACAGATGTAGCAGTAGCAGTGGTAGAGCCATGGGTAGTAGTACAGGATGCAGCAGTGCAGAGGGTGTTGGGCAGGAAGGCCAAGCATCAGCACAGGTACCGATGTCAGATGATCAGGGTGATGTTCAGTTGTGGAGCATTACTAAAGCACATTCCTCGCTAAGAGGGAGTGTTGATTTGGGGTAGCATCGAATGTGCTCTAGCCATGAAAATTGGTGGAGAGGCTAAAGCACAAGAGATCTTCAAGACCCAGAAATGGTTTGGGGAAATTCTACCCGGTGAAGGAGATATTAAAATAATTAATATTTTTAATGGGTTCCTAAGTCTAAACTTAGGAAAATTAAAATTTAATGGGTATTAATATAAAATTGAGTTAGAAGGTTTTAAATGACATGGATCAAGCCAAATCTAATCTTAGTCGTTGATCAGAGATGTAATCTCGACTGTTGAAGACTCAACAAAAAAGTATAAGAAGAGGCTTGAGGGTCAGTTGGAGATACACCAGAGTGATCAGTCAGTTCGATTTTCTAGAGCGGAGTTTGCTAAGAGAAATCGAACTAGTGATCAGAGTTGCAGCAAGGGGCAGTGATTACAAGGCAGAAAGGCAGAGATAATGCCGGAAGACTAGCGCAGAAGCAGAGAGGCAAAGATAGTGCCGGAAGACCAGCACAGAGGCAGAGAGGCAGACGCAGAGGCAGCAGGAGCCACGCAGAGGCCAACAGTGACTGCGCAAAGGCCAGAAGGGCCTGCGTGAGTGATGCAGAGGCTACAGAAGTGACGCAGAGCCTCAGAGGGCTGACGTAGAGGGTTTCAGGCTGACGCAGAGGCCAAGAGGGCTGACGCAGTGCCTTAGAGAGGTGCTGGAAAGGGTTTCGTGGAGCAGACTTTCAGAATATCTGCTTCCGAAGAGAGGTATTACTGCCAGATTATTTTATCTGTCGAGTGAGCCAGTTTGGCACCCAGTGTACTCAGTTGCTTAATAATAAAACCCTCAGAACTGTTGCACCGATTTTCCCAAGTTGGGTTTTTCCAGGGACAATTGTCCAAAAATAATAGTGTCCCTAGTGTGTTTGTTTATTTCTTTCAACTGTTGATCTATAGATGGTTGAGACTGCATTGTGTTTATTTCAGTGTTTATATGGTTAAATAACTTGTTAGTAATTAAACAAGTAGGCGAAATAAACCAAATAGTGCAGGAAAAATTCTAACGGGTTAGACTTAGAAATTTCAACATAAAGGTGGCACACATGGCAGACCCTATTAGATTGTGGTATATGATGATTTGTCTCTATCTGAAATCACTGGAAACCGACTTGGAGCTATTCCAAAAGGATCCTAAGCAAGTGCATCCAATGTCTACACATATAAGGGGGGCAAAAGATGATGTCATCCCACAACTCCAAAAATTGCTCTAGGAAGAAAGACATCTTTGAGCCCAGGCTCGTCGAAGGAGAGGTCCAAATGACCTAAATGTATAATCTGTAAATATCCTCTCTGATAGTCTAGTTTAATAGTTGTCTAGTTAGCAAGAGATGGCACAATGCATCGAGGAAGAATATGAATGGGGGAAGGCACTTTAGGGGATTGAAAAAGTCGAGACATCTCTAAGAACCATCCTCAAGTCTAACCTAAGGAAGGATTTGAAGTGAGAGTTGCCGAGGAGCGAAGTGCAAGATATGGATACCTCTCTCTCCCAATGGAAAAGCATTCGAGAGTTCGATCTCTATGAAGGAAAGAAACCTAGCAGAAAATGACCTCGAGGTGGGAAGGATGGACTGTGAACTCTATTTGAATAATGGGCTATAGAACCATCTGTCTACATCACATGATGTGCCTAAGAAGCAAGATCTGTACACTCTTCAACCTGGTCCAGTCTATCTGCAACAAGCTCAGTCCTCAAATATTGAAGCCATAAAGAACTATGGGTTTTGATAATCGCCTCCATGAGATAGAGTTTGGTCAACATGTCCTAAAACTGCCCATGGAAGCATCGTCTCTCAATGAGGGCCAAGTGTTAAAATTGGCAACTAGGGCCAAACTCCACATGGATCATCTTATTTGTGACAACTGATATTTTTCTTGCATTCCTCTCTCCGAGAGGTGTAGGATTGATTTAAATATCATCCGATTATGACATGTACAAATGAAGTTATGAATTTATTTTGGTTATGGTCAAATTGTCAAGGTCGGCCAGCAAACTTATGTAGGCTCGAAGCCCAACAGTCACATCTATTCATCCTCAACGTTGCATATCAATAGAAGGTAACTTAGCCTCATTTGGACACGCTCATCTTCACACTTCTCTCTCCTCATTGATTAGGTACAAATTTATGGGCCTCTCTCTCTCCACACGTCCGAAATTTCAAGAGGCTCAAATTTCAGGGGAATGAAATTTCAGTAAAGCGAAATTTCAAGAGGTCAAAATTTCAGGAGACTGAATTTCTAGACAGTTTGACCAAGTGTTGACCAATGTTGGCTGCAGCCAGAGCTGACCGCAGGTATGTTGTTTGACCAGACTTTGACTGGGTTGAATTTGACTGTTTTGAGGGTTGTTTTATCTTGTTGTTTAGAGGCTAAAGTTGACCGATTTGCTAAGGGTCAAATCTTCCATGTTGACCAAAGTTGACTTTTCTGGTTATCACTCTTTTGTTGTTGTTATAAATTATCAGATTTGTAAATTGTACTACCTCTCTCTACTTAACTATTGAAGACTAAAAGAAGATTTTATCAAGGGTTCCCCACATTGGGGTTTGTCCCTCGTTGTGCCACATCTTGTGTCCTCTTGTCTTGGCTTGTCTTCTACTGTTTATGTTTATGTTCTATCTACATTTTACTATCATGTTGATGTGATTGCTAATTTGAATATTGATACTAGGCTAATAAAGAAATTGAAGTAAAATTGCTCTAAAGCATAGAACATATCGTTGTTGCCTAAAATTAACATGGTATCAGAGTTGAAGTGAAGACAAAGCCCAAGCAAGAGTGAAAGAGCAATCACCAAAGGCAGTTGGACAAGGACAAAAGGTTCAATGGGTTCCTCATCCTACTTCCCGACTAAAGACAAGCTCCATGATAAATCTAACTATCATGGATGGAATATGTCTCTTGATTTGATCTTGGAAGAAAAGAAGTGATGGACTATGTGCAGGGAAAAAACCCTGAGCCTCCTTCAAATGCACCAGCTGCAGCAAAGACCAAGTACAATAAGGTTGAAGTCAAAGCGAAGAAGATTATCAAGGATTCCATTGACAAGCATCTAGTGGCCTATATCTCGAATTGAAGACCTTCAAGGAGATCTACGATAGGTTGGTCGGCATGTTCAAGGTTAGTAATGCTAATCAAATTCTATTTCTCAAAAATTAGTTGGAGGATATTAAGAAGGGCAAGGACGAAGATATCGAATCCTATTTCTTGAGGATTACTGAGATCAAGAATGATCTACTCTCAATTGGAGAAGTCATTCCTGACAGGAAACTTACTCTGACCACCCTTGGAGGACTCCCACCTAAGTGGTATGTATTTAGAACCACCATCCTCAACAATGGTCGAATTACAGGGTTTGAAGAATTGATGTCGAGAATCGAGATGCATTCAAGAAGAAACAAGAATGGTGGAGCAAGAAATGCCTTCTAATAGAAGCATCCCCACTGCATTCTCTGCTCATGCCAAAAAAAATAATGCAGGGTCTAAAGCTCATTTCCATGGAAACCCTGGATCTAAGGGAGGAAGGAAGGGTAGGTGCTTTGTTTGCAATAAGTTTGGCCACTATGCAAGGGAGTGTCCAAGTAGAAGGGAAACTCATAATGATGATCACAATCATTCCAGGGGCAACTTCAACAACAATGATCACAGGAATGGCAGGTCCAATGGCAAAGGAAAAAGAAATGCGGGACATCAAGGAAATGGTCGACCCTCCAAGAAATCAAGGAACTCCAGGTATGAAGAATAAAATGTTGTTAACAATAAGCAAAAAGAGTACTATCTTATATCGGCCCTCTCCTCTGGACACTTTGGGAAATTGGTTGATTGATAGTGGTGCCTCAAGGCACTTCACCGGATACAAGGAAGCCCTCTCTAATCTGATAGAAAAGGATACAAACTTGGAGATCATCCTTGGAGACGATGCCACCTATCCCGTGAAGGGAGTAGGGAATGTTACTATTAATTTTAGGTATGTTCTATTCTTAGAGCAATTTATTTCAATTTTCAAAGTTAGCTCAATATCTTTTCCAGATTAGCAATCACATCAGCATTATAGTAAATTGCAGACAGAACATAAACATATATCGCAGAAGACAAGCCAAGACAAGAGGACACAAGATGTGGCGCTAGCCAAGGGCAAATCCCAATGTGGGGAAACCCTTAATCAATTCTTCTTATATGTTCTTCAATAGTTCATCAGAGAGAGAGAGAGAGAGAGTACATATACAACATAAGTCAACACTTTGACTTATCTAAATAAGAGCATAGATCATCTTTAAGAAGATGATACATGAGGTAGCTGAACTCAGTTGAAGACATGCTGCTTCAACTGATTCTCCAAGGTGACTCCATCGCCTTGCTGCACCTATCGTTGTGCTGCTCCTCATCATCATGTTGCACCTCACCGTGTTGCACCATGCTGCACCCATCATCACTATGTTGCATCTCATCATGCTTCACTAATCATGATTGTACCCATCACTGTACTGCATCATGTACCATTGCTCCACCATGAACCATTGTTGCACCATGTACTTGCTGCACCAAGTATCATTGTTGTCCCAAGTACCATTGTTGCACCTTGTTGCACCATGTACTTGTTGTCCCAAGTACCATTGTCCCCCCTTGCTGCACCATGTACTTGTTGTCCCATGTGCCATTTCTGCATCATGTTGCCACTGTTGTCCCATGTGGCATTGCTGCTCCTATGTGGCATTGCTATGCCTTGTGACATTGTTGCACCATGTTGTCACACTACTAGCACTGTTGTCCCATTGTTAGTCATCAACATGTGGCCCACTGTAATACAAACTACTGGTAAGAACTTCTTGTGACAGTATATAGAATCTCCTCATAAATGAAGAGACCTCTCCAATCAAACAAGTCAAAGCATGACCCAACACAAGTTACCATACTTTTGCGCTTCTGTTTATGGGCAGTGTTTTGGTCACTAGTTAGGGCTCCCACTGTAACCAAAACACACCTTAACTTATGCGGCCTCCTTTCCTTAAGTTATATGACCTCGTTGTTTGAGGAGGCACCTACAACTCTATGTTTGACCCTCAAAACAGCACCTATAGGCCAGCGGCCTAATCACAACAGAACAGTCCCTCACTCAGCCTGTTTCAGGAGGAATCCCTGTGTTTTCTAGATCAGAACAGTCCCTTACTATTACAGCCCTCCAGCATGGTACTTCAGCCCTCTTTCCAGCACTCAGTTACCTGAAAACATCCCTTCAAACTCGTTGGCCTGTCTGCGGCTAGGGCACCTGCGTATTTGGGCAGCATGAACAGGCCTGTTATATCTCTCCTTTAGGTAGCGTAGAGGGCAAGTTGGGCAGCGTCTAGAAGTAGGGGTCTCCTCCCTTGAATTGCGGCTAGATCATCCTCCTTAGGACTATTGCTAGGGCATCCTCCTTAGGAGTGCGGCTAGGGCTTCATCATCTAGATTTCTCTTGCCACTAAAACACAGAACAAGTGGAGATAAATCAAGAGTGAAGTGTGTGTGAAATGACTCTCAAGTCGTCTCTTTTTATACTAAAACGTTGAGCACATGTGGGGGTTATTTGGTTGCTGGCCGACCTTGACGAATTGTCTCATAACACAAATAAATTCATATCTCCATGAATACTTATCGGAATCGGATGATCTTTAGATCAATCCTACAACTCTCGATGAGAGGAGTCCAAGAAAAATATCAGCTACCATATATAAGATGACCCACATGGAGTTTGGCCCTAGTTTCCAGTTTACCCTTCAATTGAATCAAGGTAACATTATTCATTTGCAAGAAGTACTATATGTACCTAATCTCAAGAAGAACCTGGGGTCCATTTCAGCCATGGAGGACAAAGGATTCAAGGTGGCATTCATCGATGGAAAGGTACGTGTTTGGAAAAGAAATTTTAAAGACGCTTTTACTCTTGGGTTCAGAATTGACACTTTGTATCAAGTTGGAGGAAGTCCATTGGGAGCCATGTTTTGCGACACATCTCTACAATCTGAACTATGGCATCGGAGGTGAGACAAATGGTGACAGGTATGCCCGAGTTCAAAGTAGAGCATGAAGGTGTATGTCCGGGATGTGCCGAAGGAAAACTTACAAGGGGACCATTCCCCTCAAGTAATAGCAAGACCACAGATATATTGCAATTGATCCACTCCGACATATCTGGTATGATGCCCGTAAACTCTTTGGGAGGATACTTATATTATCTCACTTTTACGGATGATTATTCTCGCAAGACCTAGATCTACTTCTTGAAGAAGAAGGATGAAGTGTTCACCTGGTTCCGACACTTCAAAGCCTTGATTGAAAACCAATCCGAGAAGAAAATCAAGATATTGAGGACTGATAATGGAACCGAGTACGAATCCAATGAATTCCAAGATTATTGCAAAGAAGCTGGCATTAAAAGAGAGACTACAACGCCATACATTCCTGAGCATAATGGTGTGGCTGAAAGGAAGAATCACTCTATTGTAGAAGCAATTCGTGCCATGCTTCATGATCAAGGCCTTTTAAAGTTCCTATGGGCTGAAGCTACATATACTGTCGTGTATGTTCAAAACCGATGCCCTCATCAAGCATTGGACTCCAAGACTCCCGAAGAAATTTTCATTGGTAAGAAACTCGATGTCTCTCATTTTAGAATTTTTGGAAGTCCCGTATATTTTCATGTGCCGAAAGAGAAAAGAAACAAATTGGGTGCATCTGGGAAGAAAGGAATCTTTGTGGGCTATAGTGAAAATTCTAAGGGATATAGAATTTATGTGGCTAGTCAAAAGGAAGTTGAGATAAGTCATGATGTCACCTTCGACAAAGATATGGCCCTCAAGAAGATCAACAACCTTCCTATCCTAAGGAAGGACAAAGAAGTTGACACCGAAAATCAGGGTGCAAAAGAAGACGAAATGATGCCTGATGTTGATGAACCTATGGATCCTATTGATCCTCCTCCTCATGAGCCCTCCTCCTCCAAAAGGAGACCCTCATGGCTTAGGGAGACTCTCGAAGATGCCGAGAGACACATTGCACCAAGGGGGACTTTCTGTGAAAGCAAGAAGCCGAACAGGTATCAAGGATATTTGACCACCATGAGCACTATCATTCAAAATGAGCCTTCATCATTCGAAGAAGTCGTGAAGCATCAAGTATGGAAGGATGTTATGAATGAAGAATACGAGTCAATTATGAAGAATGATGTTTGGGATGTGGTCCCTAGACCCCAGGACAAATCGGTTGTCACCTCTAAGTGGCTCTACAAAATCAAGCATGGAGCTGATGGAAGTGCAGACCCTCTCATTCACAAATGTAAGAGGGAGTTGGCTTTTGAATTTGAGATGAAGGACCTAAGATCGATGCACTATTTCCTAGGGTTGGAGTTCTAGCAAAAGCTAGGTGAAATTTTCCTCTCTCGAGGAAAATATGTTGTGAAGATATTGGAAAGATTTGGGATGGTGGACTGCAAGCTTGTGACTACTCCGATGGAACTTAACTTTAAGAAGTTATGTGGTAGTTTTGTTGGCCCCGAACTGGAAAATGCTTCTGAGTATCGTTAACTCATAGGAGCACTAACGTTCTTGGTGAACTCCCGTCTGCACATATGTTTTGCAGTTAACACATTGAGCCAATATATGGTTGAGCCTCATCATATACATTAGATTGGTGCCAAGAATCTTCTGAGATATCTTCAGGGCACAATCACTCATCGATTGAGATACACTGTCGAAGATATGAGGTTGCATGGTTATTATGATGTTGATTGGGCTAGCAGTGTGGTGGATCGCAAGAGCACTTCTGGACGCTATTTTTCTTTGGGTTTTGCTTCTATATCTTGGATGAGTAGGAAGCAGAAATTGGTTGCCTTGAGCACCGCCGAGGCCGAATACATACCTACTAGTATGGCCTCTTATGAAGCTGCCTAGTTGAGGAAGCTCTTCATTGAGTTGTTTGGCCATGTGTTCGATACCATCGTGATCCTCTGCGACAACCATAGTAGGATCCGATTATCAGAGAATCCCGTGTTTCATGATTGCTCCAAGCATATAGACATCACATAACACTTTGTCCGGAATATGGTACAACGAGGAGCAATAAGGCTCCATCACATTGGGACTTATGAGTACGCTGATATTCTGACAAAGCCCCTGGGGAAGGTCAAGTTCTTGGCCTTCTGAGAACAACTTGGAGTCGTGGAGAGACCCTCTTATGAGGGTCCTATATGAGATGGACATTGAGCTCTGGGAGCTCTGGGGAGCTTGGGGTACTTCTTGGAGCGATGAGCAACCATAGGGTGAGTGATTTAACCTTCCCCTAGTGGTTTGTTGTGTACAGGGTGAGTGATTCAGCCTTCCCTTGCGATACCCCTTGGCGACATGTAGGCAAGATAAGTGGTCCATCTTTCTCCTGCTGAGACATCCTACCCATGCAGCCTAGGACTCATGGGAAGTACCTCTCATCTGGCCAATGAGTAGGGAAATGAGGATAGGGACCATAGTACTACCGATGGACGCATCGTGTACTACCATACTCCCTATGCTAGGATGACCGATATTGATCTGGGATCAATTGGAACTAACTTCGGGTCAGTAAGAGTGGTATGAGACACTCTCTTTTGATTGGAACTGACTTCGAGTCAGTAAGAGTGGTATGACACACTCTCCTTTGATTGGGACTGACTTTGGGTTAGTAGAGAATGGTATGATACATTCTCGATCACTTCTTCTTCATAGTTCAGCAGAGTAGTGCATTGATGGCAGAGATAGTACAAATTGGCAGATGGATTAGCAGATGGAGTTCTCCCTAGTTGAGAGGGAGTGTTAAAATTGGCAACTAGGGCCAAACTCCACATGGGTCATCTTATTTATGACAGCTGATATTTTTCTTGGATTGCTCTCTTCGAGAGGTGTAAGATTGATCTAAAGATCGTCCGATTCTGACATGTACAAATGAAGTTATGAATTTATTTTGATTATGGTCAAATTGTCAAGGTCGGCCAACAAACTTATGTAGGCTCAGAAGCCCAACAGTCACGTCTATTCATCCTCAATGTTGCATACAAATAGAAGGTGACTTAGCCTCATTTGGAAAAACTCATATTCACACTTCTCTCTTTCTCTCCTCATTGATTGGATACGGATTTCTGGGCCTCTCTCTCTCCACACGTTCGAAATTTCAGGGGAGCAAAATTTCAGGGGAGAGAAATTTCAAGAGGCTGAAATTTCAAGAGAGCGAAATTTCAAAAGGCCAAAATTTCAAGAAAGCGAAATTTCAGGAGGCCGAAATTTCAAGAGACCGAATTTCTGCACAGTTTGACCAAGTGTTGACTAACGTTGACTGCAGCTAGGGCTGACCACAGGTGGGCTGTTTGACCAGACTTTGACTGGGCTGAATTTGACTGTTTTGAGGGTTGTTTTATCTTGCTGTTTGGAGGCTGAAGTTGACCGATTTGCTGAGGGTCAAATCTTCCCTGTTGACTAATGTTGACTTTTTTGGTTATGGCTCTTTTGCTGCTATTATAAATTATTAGATTTGTAAATTGTACTATCTCTCCCTACTAAACTATTGAAGACTAAAAGAAGATTTGATCAAGGGTTTCCCCACATTGGAGTTTGTCCCTGGCTGGTGCCACATCTTGTGTCCTCTTGTCTTGGCTTGTCTTCTACTATTTATGCTTATGTTTTATCTGCATTTTACTATCATGTTGATGTGATTGCTAATCTGAATATTGATACTAGGCTAATAAAGAAATTGAATTAAAATTGCTCTAAAGCATAGAATGATAGAACATACCATTGTTGCCTAAAATTAACACCAAGGAACCATACCCTTTATTGAGCCAACGCTGGAGGGCCTACCACAAACCAAAACAATGCCATGCGAACTATACACCCAGGTAAGTGTAAGCTAAGGTGAGCTCAACCTCTGCCCCTCAGTAGTAGAAATAGTCTAAGAGAAGTCACTTGACTTCAAGTAGTTAAGGGACGCTTTCATTGGAGAGGAGATGAGACTAGAGCAAGTCACAACCAATTACAAGGATGAGGATGATCGACCAAACCTAGCCCTCACCAGTGAGTTGAGGAGAGAAGGTAGAAAGGGAGATCCCAATAAGGTTAGAAGGGTAAGGAGGAAAAATCAAATTCCTCATGTCAGGGGAAGGACTTGAGTCATATCAAGTCCTTGAAGTGTGACAAGAATGATCAATATGCCTTTCGATGCCCTAAGAAGAAGAAGGGAAAGGGTATCCACTCTATGTCTGCATATGCCTACTATGTGGATGATTTCACTGCCAAGCTAGATACCCACTCTGCCATCGTGTTCAGAGTTCCCATGTACTCAATTTCAAGGGTTGGATGGTATGTGGGTAGTTGGGGCTTATGGCATATGGCTTATGGTAAGGATCTTCAGCAGGTTTCAAGAGCAAGAGGGAGGAATGCTTATGGAGTCAAGTGATGATGTCACATATCATGTGAAGGGATTGGGCTCTATGTCTTTCCAAATGCCTTCAAGTGATGTTCTTGAGTTAGACTTCGTCTTTTGTGTTTCTAATTTAACGAAGGTTCTGCTTTTGGTATCTTGTATGACATATTTACAATGTTCAACTGAGTTTGATGGTCAGCAACTTGCAAGTAACCATGAAAGACAGCAGCCATAAATCTAGGGGAGTTTTGGCCAGATTAGGGCAAGAAAGTGCCACTTATAGGTCACTTTGTCAATCTAGTTGAGTGGATATGGTAGGGTCCCACAACCAAGGAGGGTTCCTCCAACCTTGAGGAGACAATTACAGAAGGATTCTCTCAACAAGAGGGTGCTGACATTGATGAGCCTCTTCTAGTTATCAAAGGTTACTCCTAAGCAGAGGGAGTTGCCGTGGATGAACTGATCATTGATGCATGCACCACCAGTTTTGGATTTTAGTATCAATGAGTTTGTACTCCCATGTTGGGCTTTTATGAGTTTAGCGCATATGCCAATCACTTATTTAATAGATCAAGATTCTCGTCTTGGCCCTATATACAGATGAGTTCATTATGGCAGGAATCTTAAAATATTTCATTTTGCAGTGCAGGAAGAGTTTGGCCAATGAAGTTGACATGAAGACTAAAGAAGGTTGGCAAGTTGTTGATGTAGTATTCATTTTACAAAAGGTTTTCACCTTGAAAATTCTGAAGAGAGTTCAAAGTAAAGAAGGAAGCAGTGATCAAATGTCATGTTTAGACATTTCTTCAAGTTTGCAGGAGGTTAATAATTTGACCAAGCCCCTAGGAAAGGGAGATTCTAGATGCAAAGGGAGTATCTTGTAGTTGGCAGAGGACACTTTCCTCGGTAGAAGGAAGTGTTGGACTTTGTAATGCCTCAGAAAGTGTCCAGAAAAGCACCGTTAATGGCAGCAAGGAGTAGAGAAGATCTGGGCACATGCAGAGAAGGTGCTCCGGCAAAGATTCTATATAGCAGTTTGTACAGCAGTCTTAAAGACAACAGCAATTGCACACCTTCCTTCAACAGTTCCAAGTGGCAGTGATGAAGGTGCAAGAGTATTTATGGAGAAGAGAGAGAAAAAGAGAGATAGAGGTATTGGCATGCAATCACCATCCATAGTTTAGTTCCAATTTAGATGTTTTTTTATTTAGCAGTTCAGTTCTATTTCTGAGATTAGTTTAGTAGTTGCATGCACAGCTAGTTAGGGCACTTTCCATGTGGATAGTTTCCAAAGTTAGATAGGGCGCAGATACATATAAGAGAGAGATGCATGCATGCATACTTGCACTCTCCTCTAGTGGATTCACCTTCCTTGGAATAGTTCTTTCATGCAGGTTGAGGGCACTAAAAATCCAGGAGCAGGAATAAATCTAGGGTTTACGTTTATTTCGATCAATGCACTGTCGTGCATGTCCTCAGATTTATTGTACCTGCTAGTCTATAAAGGAAAAGGCAGGGCTATAGGTTTTCGTCAATTCAGTTTTACATAGTAGGAAGTAGTGGGTGAAAGGTAGAGATTCAAGTTTTCTATGTGTTTACTGTTTTCAAGACTAATAAACAGAGAGTGGCCTAGCAGCAAGCAGAGAGGTGAGCGGGCTTGTATTAAGTTTTAATATGGAAACCCAGGTCCAAATCCATTGAATGGGTATGAATGAGGCCAGCTGCAAGTCTTGGATGACTTTGACACCATAGATATGCCCCTTATAATGTGGCAACTTAACCAAAGAGCCTCTATAAAAAGTATTTCTCAAAAATAAAGAGTAATAAACAGGAATGTGATTTGAGTTTCAGATCTGTGTACTTGCTGCTACTCTCTTCAGTTTGATGTGTTTCCCTCGGTGCCAGAACTGTTACCCTGTGCTGAAGAATTTTAACATATACAAGTTAGTTATATACTTAAGTTGTGTTGGCAAAAGCTGTGTTAGTAATGAAAGTAACATAGTAATGATTTCAAGAAGTATCTGACTTCGCCAAATGGGTTCCCATGCATCACTATGGTAAGATAGGGCAACTTGAATGACAGACTCATTAGATTGTTTTTATGGTGCATTGAACTCAACATGCGGTTCTTATAATTGTTTTACAGTGTATTGACTTCAGCATGGGGTTCTTAAGTTTGTTTTCACAGTGCATTGATTATAGCATGCAGTTCTTACATTTATTTTTACAGTGCATTAATTTCAGCATACAGGTTTATGTTTGTCTATATGGTGCGTTGACCTTAGTAGTTAATTTCATGGTAGATTTCTTGCGCGAGAGGCACTCTCCAGCCCAGTATGGAAAAAAATTTGTGATGCCCTGTACTGTCCTGTTTGTTAAACATTTTGACTCGGTCAAGTTGCATAAAACTAAAATTAAAAAATTAAAAATAATTATAATTATAATTATTAGTAAAACATTTAAACTATGTGAAATTATATAAAAATTAAAATTAAAATAATAATTGTAATTATAATTGATTATAATTAATAATTAAACCCGCTTAGATCCATCTTAACTCTAGATCTACCAAGTGCTGAGAGGGATCAAATCTCTTAAATTAGTCTAAATCCACCTTAACTCCGAATCTACCAGCACTAAGAGGGATCAAATCTAATAAGGTGCAAAACATCTTTAGAGTGAAAAGAGATTTGATCCCTCTCGGTGCTTGGTAGATCCAGAGTTAAGATAAATCTAGGCTGGTGATAACAGAATTGCATATATCAATATGGATAAATGAATTATGTATCAATAAAAATATGAGAATAACATAGATTAACAGAAATACAAGAATATGATTATCTATATCAATATAATACAAGAAGAACATATATCAATGTATCAAAGGAAATATGAGAATTGTCAAATTTTAATTTCTATACAGTTACACAAAACTGCAACTAGCTTAGATAAATTTCAACCCTAGATCTATCAAATCTCAAGCAAGATCAAATCTCTTGAACTGCAAATATCATGTTTTTGCACTCCAAGGACTAAACACATCAAGGTTAGAACCTCAAAAGATTTGATCCCTCTCAACAGTGATCAAGGTTAGAACCTCAAGGGATTTCATCCCTCTCAACCGTGGATAAGTCCATGGTGAAGATGGATCTAATCTAGTTAAATATGTCAATAAAGATGCTATACCCTGTATGTACAACTATGGTTCATGATTCTAACGTATAATGATTCTCCCCATTCAGTGCAAACACTAGACCTCAAAACACTGATTTTCATACAAAAAAGAGATTAATACCTAGTCCTTCAAATGCATGGCTGACCGCTTGCATATGTTTTGTGCTGCAGAAGCCTGTGTTTATAGCTAGTAGGGCATAGAATCACCAATAATCCCTACAAGAACACCATCCATCCTTGAAATGATGGAAACGGTTAGAATCTCTCACTATAATTTCTCGTCCAACAATCTTGGAGATGAACTTTGTAGCAGAGTGGCAATCACCGCATGCACGAAGATTCTTGATGATACGGATGGGTGTGCCAGTAGGTGTGTTGAGAAGACCAAATGCAATTGCTAGTTTCTCACTGTGGTAACACAGAATATTTTCCATCTGTTCCTCTTCCACGTCATTCAGCACAAACCTCATGTTGGGCACATAGCCTGCCTCTTTCATCAGCCCCGATAATTCTTCCAACTTTTCATAAATTCTGTGTGGTTGTGGATGTGATCTATCTCCCACAACAAAAGCATACACTTGTTGATCAATCTCAATCCAGCTGCATCCTGGTTTCTTTTCTACCCGTGTGTCTTTCATCATTTTTCGCACCTTTTCAATGCCATCCCACCTGCCAACTGCTGCATAAATATTTGAAAGCTGCACATAATGTGAGGCATTTTCAGGGTCCAACTCAAAGAGGTATTCTGCCACACGCTCTCCTAGCTTTACATAAGAATGGATCCTACAGGCACTAAGCAAAGAACTCCACAAAGCGGCAGTCGGCTTTATTTGCATGTTGTTGATCAATTCTTCTGCTTCATCCAGGTGCCCGGCACGACCAAGAAGATCGACCATACAGCAATAATGTTCCATTTCAGGTGTGATATTATGATAGCGTTGCATAGAATCAAAACATCGCAAGCCATCATCAACTAAGCCTGCATGGCAACAAGCAGATAAAATACCAACGAATGTGACATGGTCTGGATTCATGCCAGAGTATTGCATTTGCTCAAAGAGTTGGAGAGCCTCCATACCATACCCATGCATAGCATATCCTACAATCATCGCATTCCATGATACCACATTCCTTATAGGCATGCTTTCAAACATTTTGCATGCGAACTCTATGCTACCACATTTGGCATACATGTCTACAAGCGAACTCCCCACAAAATGATCAGACTGGAATCCACATCTAATTATGTCTCCATGGATCATCTTGCCATATTCTAGAGCTGCCAAGTTAGCACATGCAGGGAGAACACATGCATACGTGTCTGAGCTAGGCTTCTCACCTGTCCGTTGCATTTGTTGAAAGAATTTCAAGGCCTCATTAAAAAGTCCGTTTTTTATATATCCTGCAATTATTGTAGTCCAAGATACTGCATCTCGTTCAGACATTTCTTGAAACAGCTTCAGAGCTTCATCAATATACCCATTCTGAACATATCCACCTAAAATTGAATTCCACGACACCGTATCTCGTTTCGGCATCATCTGAAAAAGTTTCCGTGCCTCATCAACATGCCCATTCTGTGCAAATCCTGCAATCATTGCATTCCATGAAGCTACGTTTGGTTCGGGAATTTTCTGAAAGATCTTAAGGGCTTCATCTAATTGCCCATTCTGTGCATAGAGTGGAATCATAACGTTCCATGAAACTACATCGCGTTCAGGCATTTTCTGAAAAAGCTTTAGGGCGTCAACTGTGCGGCCATTCTTTGCACATCCATCAACCACTGTAGTCCATGAGACCACATTTCGTTCAGGCATTTTCTCAAAAAGTTTCAGGGCCTCATCAACGCACCCATTCTGCATGTATGTTGCAATCAATGCATTCCAAGATACAACATTATGGCAAGGCATTGCTTGAAAATACTTCATTGCCTCGTCAACATTTCCAATCTTCGCGTATCCTGCAATCATCACATTCCATGACACCACATCTCGCTCTGGCATTTTTTCAAAGAGCTTGCAAGCCTCCTCAACTTGACCATTCTGTACATACCCTGAAATCATTGCATTCCATGAGACCACATCTCTTTCAGGCATCTTTTCAAAAAGCTTTAATGCTTCACCAACATTACCATTCTGTACATACCCCACAATCATGGCAGTCCATGTCACCATGTCTGGTTCAGATATTTTGTCAAACAATTTACGTGCTTTCTCTATACACCAACATTTAACATACATATCTACAAGGGCACTTCCTATAAACACATCAGACTGAAACCCACTTCTAATTATGTTTTCATGGATTTCCATAGCTGCTTCCAGATCCTCCAAACTGGCACAAGCAGGGAGAACACTGGCAAAAGTGAACTGATTCGGCCAGTTGTCCATTCTCCACATTTCACAAAATATCGCCAAGGCTTCCTCTCCTTTTCCATTCTGTACATATCCCGCAATGATAACATTCCATGAAACCACATCTCGTTCAGACATATTGTCAAACACTAGGCGTGCATCCTCAATTCTCCGGCATTTGACGTACATGTCTACAAGGGTACTGCCCACAAAGATATCGGACAGAAATCCATTCTTAATTATGTCTTTGTGGACCTCCTGGCCATGTTTCAGAGCCTCTAGCTTCGCACACGCCGTGAGAATGCTGGTAAACGTAAACTCGTTCGGCTCCATACCTATTTGTTTCATTTGAAAATATAATTCCAGGGCTCTTGGGCAATCCCTATGCTTCGTATAAGCAACAATCATGGCAGTCCACGACACCACATTTCTCTCGGACATTTGGTCGAAAAAACTGCGCGCATTCAAGAGGCTCCCGCTCTTGACATACATGTTTACAAGTTTGTTATCGAAATAGATGTCATGGGATTTGAATCCAGTTAGAACGATGTGAGCATGGACCAGTTTCGCTTCTGGCAGGGATTTCTTATCAGCGCAGACCTGCAACAGAGAAGCATAAGCCAAGGAGCTTAGAGGAATAATGCCTTGAAAATCCATGAGGCGAAGAATCTGAAGGGCCTCTCTGAGTCGGCTGAGTTTACATAGTGTTACAATGTCTTCAATGGCGTCCATCTGCGGATCTGTGTCGTGGGTGGCAAATGCTGTAAGAGCGCTAATTGCAGACTTGCCGGTTAATTTATTCTTACAATTCTTTATCCGTTGTAGAAATGTCGTCGCCATCTCATTTCTCCTTCGTGATTACTCCGAATGCTTTCATAAGCGCAACAACAGTTTAGTGTAAAATCTCAACCATAATTCAGAGTTTGGGCATACAGAAATGTGCGTCGAGTGTATCTTCATCTGCATTTGACCTTGAAAATGCAATCCCATGGAGATGCAGTGGTTTATGTTTTCTTTGCGATCGCATGAGATGCAATGGTTTATGTTTTCTTTGCGATCGCATTTTGGGTTTGCAGTATTAACATCTTCATGTCAGAACAAAAGTTCATGCTGATAAACTCCAGGAATTCTTTTGTTCAGTTCATTATTACATTACTAATTTCAATGAGGAAAAGATTGAATTGCAAAAGCCAAAAAAACATGGCTGCCGGTGAAAGTCTCATGAGCTATTTTTACGCCGAAGGTTTTCCTGAAGGGTACGGTTCACTTCGGGATTTCGTCGTCTGTCGATACCCACTGTATCTTACTACGTGTTTATACCACCTGTCAATCTCAGACTGCCAGCACCCAATTGTATCAAGTCTACACGATACGATGACTTGAGTTTTTTTACCGGATTTAGCCAACTGTATCAAGTCTTCACGATATGACAACTTGAGTTTTTTAACCGGATTTGGTGTTGGAGGTGGCTGGTACGGAACAATTGTCGATTGATCAATAGCGGGCTGCAGCTAAAGCGGCTTATAGAATTATAACTCCTGCGGGGTGTGTGGACCTTCTGGGCTTCTGTTCGATTCCTCTGGGGCTCGGTTCGATACCTCTGGAACTCTGATCCATGTTACTTCGTCCATGCTCAATGCTTTTTCTGGGGCACTCTATTCGACTCTGGTTGGGAAGAATATCGCTTGCTTGAAAGCTCTTCTTCCCTGTCGCTCTAGCAACCTTGTCTGGCTGCCTTGACTAACAAGGGACCCTTGTTCGAGACTCAGACAAATTGCAGTCGATGAAGGGGAAGCGTAGAAGATATCAATTGCCTTCATTATGCACGACTCTGGTTGGGAAGAATATCGCTTGCTTGAAAGCTATTCTTCCCTGTCGCTCTAGCAACCTTGTTTGGCTGCTTTGACCAACAAGGAACCCTTGTTCGAGCCTTAGTGGATGCAGGGGAAGGGTAGAAGATATCAATTGCTTTCATTTTGCATAACATTTTTTTCCCAGACGAGTACAATGTTTATGAGATCACTGAAAAATGAAATGAGATGAGATTTTAACATTCAGGGGACTAGATATACTCTAAAAGACTCTCGTTTCTTTTTTTTGGCTTTTTGTAATTCAATCCTCTTATTATTCAAATTAATGATGAGCTGACCTAAACTTCTAACAGTGCTCTTAAAGACAGTGCCAAGGAATTGATGTTAATGTATTGTTGTAACTATCTCTGAAATCATCACATTCCATAATGAAATGTTTTTTCCGATTACACTGCCTTAGAAGTGCAAAAAGTACACACCCGTTCTTCCCAAGCTTTTTTAGATCTTTTCCACCGACTTGTTTCTCACAATAGTTGATGCGAGTTAGTTCTTAATTGAGCAATAAGAATCTTTGTTCTCCATGGAATTCTAGCTCCAATGTACTTTTTTTGTTGGAGATCAGAGGTGTGGTTGAATTCTTGAATATAGTACTTCTTCTTTCTACCCAACTTTTTTCCTCATATAAGCTTACGAAATTTCTCCATAACAAAACTCTTTAAATCCTTGCTATTTGTGGAACATGCATTGAGATAAATATTCTATTTTTGCATCCATTTGTTATTTTGTCCCATCCATATTTATTTATTTCACTCGTTCCCTGATTGAAGATAACTTTAGGCCATCTACCTTCTCCCATTTGCTCAATTCTTTGTAGATACCTTATGAGACGCACCATAGCAATTGCTTCGATGGAAGTTGCTCCCATTTCACTCAGCGTTATCTCATAAGATTCCGAACTTTTTATTTTAAACTTGTTCATGATCAAGCGTTTTTGGATTTTCTCAACTTGCTTCCATTTTGAGACAGGGATGCTACTAGCCCACAATTCACACCTATATAATATCACTAGACAAACTAGGAGCCCAAAAAGCACTTTAATTGTTTTCCAATCTCCTAACTTTGCTTCTTTACAAATTTTTTTGAAGAGCATATAATGCTCTCCACTCTCCTAAAATTCCCTTCTTTCTCCATTGTTCTCAATTAAGCTTGTTGTTGAAATCAATCCCGAGGTACTTGTATTCATTTACTTCTTCAAGAATGTTGCCTTCAAAGAAGAACGTATGCTGGCTCTGCTTCTTTTTATTTGAGAAAATCATTATTTTGGTCTTGTTGGTATTGACTTGCATCCCCACTATTTTACAAAAATGCTCAAGGGCATATAGGTGCATCTGCAATCCCTGGGCCGATTTAGCAATCAATACAAGGTCATCAGCATATAAAAGAAGCTTTATCACAAACTCCCCCAACCGAACACCATCCCCACCTTGCAGATTTAGCCACTCTTCCAATTTATCAATATATAAACCAAAAAGAGTAGGGGATAAAGGGCAACCTTGCTTGACTCTGATGTCACTTCTAAAACTTTCTAAAATGCTTGTTGAAGTTCTAATTTTGACTTTCACCTCTTCATAAAGCCTATGGACAACAACTCTATATTGCAAAGGAATTTCAAGTTCTTCCATTATGCTCCACAACTTATCCTTAGGGACTGTGTCAAATGCCTTTTTGAAGTCAACAAAGCAACAAACTACTTCTTCTTTGCCCTCCCAAACCTTTTCAATAATGTGTCTTAATGTGATACCATGATCTACTGTAGAACGTTTCAACCTAAAACCTGCTTCCCCTTTTGCTCACTTTTTTTTTACTTCCGCCTCCTTACTGATTATATTTTCTACCATGTCGTTGAAGAGTTTTGCAAACAAAGGATTTATCATAATGGTTCTAAAGTTGGAAGGATTATTAATGTCTCCACTTTTAAAAAAGGGGTATTGCTAGACTAGTTGTCCAATCTCTTGGGAATCCTGGTCGAATGAGGTTGTTGAATATTTCCATGATGTGCGGTGCAAGAATGTCCATTCCGCACTTTAGATACTTTGCTTGAAGTTCAACCAAGTCCTTTGCCTTCCATATTTTCAACTTCTTAATTCCTCTCTCTACTTCCTGTAAAGTGAAGAGCTTTGTAGTTGTGTTGATCCTGGGAGGAGGCTCCTCCTCTGATTCTTTCTCATAAAGGTGTCTTACATAGTCAAACCATTGCTTGGTCGTAATATTATTTTCAATTTGCTTCTTCCTTTGTTGAAGTTCTTGCTAAAAAAGCTTTGGGTTATTCTTGCCTAGATATATTAACTCTTCTCGCTTTGTTTGCATGAACTCATCTTTTTTCCTTTTTAAAGTGTGCTTATATAGCTTTACATTTGTTTTCTCTTGGCTTCCCTTTTTCAAGGTTTTCCTTGCCATTTTGCATTCCTCATCAAACCAAGCATTTACAAGAAAACAATTTGATTCATATTTCCTATTTGTTTTTCTTTTACACTTCTCAAGTGCACTCTGAATTATATTTGTTAACTCATGACTGTTGAGGCTTTGGGAACCACTCTTCCTTTTCTGAGTTGATCTCTCCAACATTGTTTTGAAGATAGTGCAATTTTCTTGTGTTAGAAGAATTTTGCCCCTTGATATCGATTGTCGAGAACACTGGGTTTTCCTCCTATGTTGTCTTTCTTCTAACCAAGATAGTTTTATATAAATTGGGTTATAGTCTAATTTCAAGTCCCGCATATGCTCTCCAATCTTAACTTCATCTATCCTTTCTATCAAGCTTTGTGAACAAATAATGTAGTCAACAACACTTGCCCCATTGTATGTGCTGCAAGTGAACGATAAATAAATATGGAGGTAAAAAAAACAAAAGTCACCCTGAAAACAAAATAAAAAGAATATCGTTATATCAAGAATGGTCTTTGTACTAACCTTCACATAGAACTGTTAGTGGCAAGACTAGATGTTGTCCTACATTGCTGGCATATAAGTTTTGATGTTATAGACGTGATCACTACAAGTATCAGAATAAATAAAAGCGACGGAGTAAGATGAAAAATTTCATTTCCATTATAATACACTATAATTCTTTGATGCAATCCTCACGAACTGAAACCTCAAATTCCAAAGCACAATACCACGACTCTATACCACCTGTTAATCTCTGACTGTCAGCTGCCAATTGTAGCAAGTCCTCACGATATGATGAACTACCAGCTACCAATTGTAGCAAGTCCTCACGATATGACAAACACAATCACTGTGTATAAGAGGAAGTCCCTCTAGATCCCTTCATTGTCTATCCAAAACATATAAACATGTACCACTTGTCCAATTGCCCATGTCATCTATGTGTTGGTAGCGTGGCATCTATTAGGTAGTTCAGTTCTAGGCTTCATAGGGTGGCTTTTGCGTGTTTGCTACTTCGAGGATCAGTCATTTTTCCTAGAAAGAGTGATTTGTGGTCATCTTTACAGGTGAGTGCACATCCTTATATATTTTTATGTTCACTTTATGTTGACAAAGTGAAGGTGATGGGTGCAATGGTACTTTTGGAAATAAACCATGATGGTATCTAGCACAAGAGCGAATTTTTATGATTTTTTTTTGCATTTTTCATCAAGTTTTTAGGTGAACATAGTTATACTCATGTAATTTGAAAGAAAGGATGGATACAAAGTTCATAACATATGGATCAATCTTTTAGGTGGGTAGGTTTAGCGGTGGACAGTGTTCCACCCCCTCACTTTATCTGGAAAGCACTTTCCATGAGAGAGTTTGCGAGTGTTTGCAAGAGGTAAGCGAGAGAGTTGGTGAGAGTTTGCAGCGACTCTGGGATAATGGTTTACAATGACATGGTTACCGAGTAAGGAATCTTAGCAGAGAAGTATGAGCAACGAGACAACGAAAAAGTTTGAGCGGGGACAGCGATAAGAGTGCTTTGTGGGTCAACTGCAGAGATCTGCGGGAACAAGTCGGCCACACTGTCTTTTCTGTCTTTTTGAAACATAAATTTTAATTTTTACTGCATGTTGGGGTTGGGAAATAATTTCAATTTGTAATAAAGGGGTTAGGCAACATCAAAATGCGATTTAAAGATATGCCCATGCCTAAAGTGGATCAAGGCAGTGTTAAAACAAGAGATCTTAAGTTGGTGACTCTTAAAAACCAATCTTCAATGGAAAACATATTCCCTGACAATTTGAGACTAGTAAAATGGACTCCAAACTATTGTGAGACAACGAGAATGCCTACAGAAACATATCATGACTTAGAATGGAAACCCCTCTTACCAGAGTTTCAACAGGTTAACACAAATAGCTCAATCGATAAGTGGATCTTTGTAAATGAGAAACAATATTTGGGGATATTAAAGCGTAGACAAGTTAGTAAGAGGAAACAATTGTAGGAAAAAAGACTCATCATGATTTTACCAAAAGTAACAAAAAACAACTATGTGACAACAGCTACAAGGGGCCATACAATAGTGAAGCAGATTGACCAGGGAGGTAACAAAGGCAAAGAGAAAGAGACACTTTCTTCCCAGGAAACTTACAAGACAAAGCAAATCAAAATTGAAACCTCTGCATTAAACAAAGGGAAGAGAGAGGATGGACCTCAAAGCAACAAAGACCTATACAGTCCCACAACCTCACCTTTAGTATGGTCTCCAAAACTTTATGTAAATGAGCTCATGAACATGAAAAAGAGGATTGAAATTTTAGAAGCAAAAGTACAGCAAGAAGACAACCAGATAAAGGAAATTACAGAAGCTAGAGGGAGGATTGAAAGAGAGAACAAGTTGTTAAAAGAACAGGTAAGAAGCCTACAAAATAAAATGGAGAAAGGGCAGCAAGAGCTAACCAACTTAAAGCAAGAAATAGAACAGGCAAGAGCAACAGAAAAAAATCATTTAGAGCCAACGAGAGCAGCTAGCACAGTTCAGAAGGAAAAGTTTCAGTCAACAATGGTAGACATGGAAAGAAGAGAAAACAAGCTAATGGAGCAAATAAAAGAGGTTAAATCATGGGCTCAGGTGGTAAAAGAACCAACAAGTGAACAAAAGGAAATTATAGAAAAACAAATCAAGAGACAAATGAGAGAGGAAAAGGACAGAGAAGAAAAAGCGATAAATATCATCATCAAAGGCTTGAAGGACTTTGGGGAAAAAGAGAGAACAAATATTCTAGCAAGGAATTTTCTCAAGGATGAGTTGCATTGGACAAGTGGGATTCAACAGGCAAACGAGATAGGAAAGATGATGGGAGAAGGAAGGAACAAACACGTGAAAATTACTTTAAGAAACATGGAGGACAAGTCTAGGATCCTAAAGAATAGAGGGCTACTTAAAGGCACTCACATCTACTTAGATGAAGACTTAACATTCTCCCAACAAGAAGAAAGGAGGAAAGAATGGGAGAAAGTAAAATCAACAAGAGAGGCAGGAAAGTGGGCATGGTTGAAAAATAGGAAAGCCCAAGTCATTGATAGATTAACTCACAAGAAATAGGGATTCGGGGCCCCACAGGAGTACCTAAACATGGTAAGTTGGAATTGCAGAGGTTATCCATGGAGAAGGGGGTCGGGGTTGGGGCCCATAGCTAAGGGTAAAGACATTATCTACCTTATGGAAACGCACAAACATAATGGATGTAGAGTTTCAGACTTTGAAGGGTACACCAAAATCTCTGTTTGGAACAAAGAAACTAAATCAAGTAAAGGACATGGAGGAATAACAGTCCTGATAAAAGAAATGTGGACTGGGATTGTAAAATTGGAGAAAGAAGACCCAAATAAACAATTTATATGGCTGAAAATAATAGATATGGAGGTAACAATATGGTTGGTTGTTTGTTATTTTGCTCCAAAAAGCTCAAAACTCTACAAAAAAAGGAACCTAGATAGTGAAGACCCCTATGCAACATTAAAAAAAAATATTTCAAACTTTAGCACTAAGGGAGAAATATTCCTAATTGGTGATTTTAATGCTAGAACAACAAACAATCAATCTATTCAGTTGGGCAGCGATATGGGAGAGGATAACAATCCATTATGGCTTAGAGAGAATGAAGAGCACCCTTGGAGGAGGACATCACAAGATGGGAAAGGGAAGGTTTCACACTTTGGAGCATAACTATTAGTTCTTTATAGCCTAAATGGCATGAAAATTTGGTTGAAGTCCAATAGTATCACTTGTAAAACATACAACGGACAAAGCACTGTAGATTATGTTATATGCTCGTAAAGATCTATGTCCAAGTTGTTGAACTTCGAATTCCAATAGTATCACTTGTAAAACATACAACGGACAAAGAATTGTAGATTATTTTATATGCTCGTAAAGATCTATGTCCAAGTCGTTGAACTTTAGTATTGAGTGCTTCCCTATAGAGATAGACTCTGATCATTTGCCTCTTCTTATTAAGTTTGGTATAAATACATAAGATCAAAAGAGGGAACATTCACATTCACAACACTCATGCAAGAAAGTTTATGAACAAGGGAGAATTATCTTAAACCAAGAAAATCAAGAGCTCTTTAGGGCTGCTCTTAAAGAGCACCTCCAGCTGGTCAAAAACAACAATATTGGTTGCAAGGATAACATAAGAGATAAAAGATATATTTGCAGTAGTATGTTGTTTCCCTTAATACACAAAGCTTTAAAGGAACGTAAGAGAACTAGGCCTTTGAAGAGGATCTCAAATATGTTCCCAACTATCCGAAGTGCAAGGACATAACAACACCATCTCGATGGAGCTTCCGTTCGCACCGCACCGTTTAGGGTTAGGGTAATCTGCAGTTTTACTGCAGTCTTGACATTTTTTACCCTACAGTCTTTCTGGCTGTCTATTTGTCTACTTCCGTCTCCGTTGCAGCTGCCTCCTATCGCTGATTTTCTTTAGGAGTCATTTCATTCCTATTCGGGATAGATTTTGACATGGATCTCGAGGCGGTGGACTACTTGCCGGATCCATTTCCCAGCCATCCCATATTTGGCAGACCTAACCCTAGCCAGTCCTTTTCAGTCACTCCTGTGCCTTCCGTATCCGCTCCATCCTGCTCTGCACTGGTGGTCACTCTCCCGGGTCTCTCTACTTCCTCCCTACACTTTGGCACTCTTTCCATCGATTCCCCTGCATTAGATTGCCCGCCGCTTTCTCCAGGCACCCTCCATCTGCTCTCTGCAGTCTCACCACCCTCCCCATCCTTCGAACCAGACCCTCCGGAGGACGCTTACCAAAGGCATACCTCCCCTCCACTCCGGGAACAAGTTACGTCTAGCGCTGCTAAAAACCCTATCGCGGGGCCTTCTCTTCAGGGTTTCATCCCATCCTCTTCGGCTACCAATTCACCGTTTGGTTGTTTTGAAACCCCAGTGATTAGGGTTAATTCGGCCGCTCAGACCCAACAGGAAGGGATCTCTACCTCGGACCCCTTGCAGGATCATCCCACTACGTCGCGGACCTGCAAAAGAAAGGTAAAGTGCATTAAAGCCACATCAAAGGATTTCACGATTAATTTTGGCGAGGGTTTATCAATGGGAGAGATTGCGGATAAGTCGGGCACTATCCTGGTCGGTCATGTCCAGGGAAGGGCTTATTCGGCGGAGCGTTTAACACTCTGGGTCCAAGAAATATGGGGAAATACTTTGAAAGAACTGTCGGAGGTGCAGATCCTTCCCCGCGGATGGTTTGCATTGCATTTTACAAAGGAAGAATTCACTCATTTGGTACTCACCCGCTACTGGCATATTGAGATGGCCCCGGTCCTTCTCAAGCGCTGGAACCCGATGTTTGATCCAGAACAGGAACAGATAGGTGCTGGACCTCTCTGGGTTTGTTTGTCGGGGCTCCCTCTACAGTACTGGTTGGAGGATGTCTTCGTGCAGATCGGAACACGCTTGGTACCTATCTCGACTATGATAGATCCTACATCCAGACAAAGAATCAAACCCTTGCTCGCATTCTTGTCCATTTGGACACTCAGGAGGGTTTGGAGGAGAAAATTACACTTCAGTGGAGAAATGTCACTCGGGTACAGATCCTGGACTATGAGGGAGTCTCGTTCCGCTGTAGGAGGTGTCACAAGGTTGGTCACATTTTCAAGGAATGCCCTCTGGTCAAAAAGGCTCTGGAATCTCTGATCGCAGCTGAAGGCACTAAGGGACAATCTGCTCCTCACTCGGAATGTCCTCCCATTCCGACTACCAGGGCTTCTGTTCGTGCGGTCCCCCCTCAGGCTGCAGCATGCTCGCGCAGAACACTGTCACCTCCCATGACACGATCCAGGGCAGCTACTGAGACCACGAGGAAAGCGGGTACCTCCTTTTACCCCATCTCCTCTGTTTTTGTTTCAAGTATTGCTTCACATGTTACATCATCTCCTCTGCATTTCATCCCCTCCATTCCATGTTCCCTCTCATTCCCTCCACCTTTTTTCTCTACAACCGCTCCATCGTTCCCATCTGCCTCTATCTCCCCCCCACATCCTCTAAGGATGGGTCTGAACCCTCGCACTCATACAATCTACGCTCACGCTCTCTCCAAGATGACTCATCTCTATCCATATCTGGGCTAGGTCTCTCTTTACCTGGTCCTTTCACCAAATCTTCTCGTGGTCGTAAATCTTATCTCTCCAAAGCCATCCAAAAGGTCGGGGCTGAAGTAGTATCAGGAAGACAATCCTCCATTGATCAGGTACTTAGAGCTTTGAATACCCAGGGACAATTCCCCACATGAAGTGTCTTTCTTTTAATTGTAGGGGTATGGCTAGTGCCTCCAAAAAACTAGCCCTTAGGAGACTCTTTGAGTCTGAGCTTATCGACATCATCATGCTACAAGAAACCCTGGGGGAGGCCGATATCATTACCAGTTCCCTGGTATCCCTTAAACCTGGATGGCATTTTCATTCTCTCGACGCCTCGGGATGATCTGGTGGTCTTGCCATTGGGTATAATCCCCTAACCATCAAAGATCTCTCGGCCTGGGGTGGTATAGGGTTTATCGGGCTGGACATTTTTCTACAAAATTGGGTTTGGAGCTCCGCATTATTAACATTTATGGGCCTTGCCACAAACGAGAGGATTTTTGGCTCGGGTTCTTTAACCTTGCCATTGTTTCTGTCAATCATATTATTATTGGGGGGGATCTCAATTTCTCTTTAGGGTTTGAAGAATCATGGGGTTCACAAGCACTAGTGGATCCTCTATCAGATTTCATGATGAACTTATTGGAACTTCAAAACCTATCTAACATTCCTATGAACAAACCTCTACCTACATGGAGGAACAGAAGAATTGGGCAGGCAGCATTGGCCAGGAGGCTTGACCGGTTCATGATCAAGATTCCCTTGTTGCAGATCCTACACAGATATAGACAATGGGTGGGTGTTGGGGACATCTCAGATCACTCTCCTATATATGGAGATACTTGGTCCCCATCCAAAGCCAAAACCTCCCTTTAAATTCAATCACATTTGGCTACAAGACCCTGGTTTCATCAAGCTTGTCACTGATTTCTGGAAAGCTAATCCTATTTCAGGTCATCGATCCCTGGTTGAGGGTTTCTGCCACAATCTCTCCCAGCTGAAGAGGTTAACTATTGTTTGGGCCAAAGAAAAATCACAGAGGGAGGACCATATTCTCTCTCAGATTGAATCTGAATTGAAATGTCTATTGGATGACAGTAATAGGGGTTTTACATCTTTGCAAGACAAACTGCACCTCATCGAGCTTGAGAAATCGAAGGAAAAGATTCTAAAAGAGAGAGAGGAAACCTGGAGACTAAAGAGCAGAGCCCTGTGGCTACATGCTGGGGATGACAACACAAAGTTCTTTCAGAACTATGCCAAGGGCAGAAAGGTCTCAAATACTATTTGGAACCTTCCCTTACCTGATGGAGGTGTGGCAGATTCTTACAAAAAATTATCTCAGCTGGGCACCTCTCACTTTCAAAACCTATGTTGCCAGGAAACGTGGGTGCGGGGACGGGGACGAGATTTTTGGAAACAGGGTGCGTGTGTTCGTCGGGTAATATAATAATATCACATTTTAATAATTATATTTTATAAATTATAAATTATAAATTTATAATTAATAATATATATGAAATTTGAATTTGTATATTTTTTCTAAACCCATTCTGATAATGCATAAATGGACCTGCTTACCATTTTCGTCTAATGGCAGTCTGGCACATGCCTTCAGAATAATAGTGAAGATCATCTGGTTTGGATTTATGCCAAACCAAAGCATTCTGTCACAAATTGGAAAGCATCCATGCAACAGTTGTGGTTAGCATATCCTGCTGTCATTGAGTTCCACAAAACCGCATACCAATCAAGCATCCTATCAAATACAGTTTTGCAGGTCAAACTTGTTCCCTAACTCTATATTGCCGTATTAACATTGCAGGCATCATTGTTTGTCTGATCACTGCTATAATGTCCATCCTTTTCCATGCTTCCAATTTCTCTTCCTATGCTTATCTTTCATTTTATTTTGAAATTTTTCCAAAACCAACAGAATTTCAAACCTTTCTCAATTGTTATGTTACCTATTTGACCCTCAAACACAAGTCCCCAGTATTAGCTACCATAAAAAAGAGTGAAGATATTGACTATTGTTTTATACAGACAAGCATAACATCTGTTGCTTGATGCAATTAACTTATTCAATTTAGAGCTACACCATATTTTCATCCAAGAATGAAACACATGAAATCAGTACAAAGTCAATTATACAGCTTGCTGGCAAGCGTCTTTTGTCAAGCCAACATATGGAATAATACATTACAGCTATAAACTATAATCCTTGTGTGCATCTCTCTATGTCCATTAATGTCTGTTCTCTCTATGTCCATTAATGTTTGTCTATGTGTATGCATCGATTTGTGTGCATACATCTACATCTTATATGTATTTATGTGAGATTTGAATTTCAACACTTCTCATCATGAGCAAAAATAGAACAAGAGTGTCTCTGAAAATGCCTTTACTGCTATTTATAAGTCATTACCTGAAGCTCCAAGGAAAAAAAAAAGGTCTCTAACTGAAGCCCGATCCCTATTCTGCCCAGACAAGCTCTCCGCAATCATATATCCAAGGAGGTCGACAGTCCAATCACATCTTTTGTTCACTTGAATATCTTGATGTAACTTCAACCTAAAAATTTTGAAAATACCCATGCTACTTCAAACTTGTTGTATGGGCTCTTGTCCTTGAGAAATGCCCTAGCGAGATATAGCCTTTGGCATGATACATGAAAACAGTGAACAGTCCTCAAACCTCCACTCCCTTTGTAGAGACACCAACAGAATAATATAGCACTTCCAGCTAACTTATTTTACTTAAGCCTCAATATAAATCCCAAAAAAACAGAGTTGAGGAAATAATGAAGTGGATTAAATCACTCAGGACGATTTCCTACATGGTGACCTCATTTATGAACTTGGCAGAATAATGGCAATTACGACATATGCACTTCTTGCGCTTTTGATGAGACTTCAGTGGTCTTTACAACTTGTTGAAAAGCACAAACAAAATATAAGATTCTTCCTCTTGTAAAACAATGCAGATTCCCACCACTCCTATTGCACATCATGTGATGATCACTACCACCTGCTCTTGTTTCTTATCATGCAGCATAAAGTGCACATCAGGTACATCCCCTGCTTCCTTCATCAACCCTGTCAGTCACTGCAATTCTACATAGATCTCCTCTGTCTGTGGGTGTGATCTATCTCCTACAACAAATGTATGCACTTTGTTCTTAACCTCAATCCAACTATATATTATTAATTATATTTTTAATATAGTTTATTTATGAAGAACCCAACCCAAAGAACCCAAGAACCCAAGCACCCGAAGAACCCAAGAACCCGTTAAAGGAAAAGAATCAAATTTTTTTTTGAAGAACCCGGTTCTTCTGGGTTCGTCTACGAAGAACCCGTACCCGAATCCAGTACTTGGGTGCGGGAACCCAGGACGGGTTCGAGAACCCCACCGGGTGCGAGTACCCATGCAACATAGTTCAAAACCTTTATAAATCCCCTCCTAGGACAAACTTAGCTGATATTATCCAAGTTGCTTGCCATTTTCCACGTTTTGTGGATGAAGATATGGAGGCAAAGCTCACCTCACCTATTTCGTCCGTTGAACTAGAGGGGACCCTCAAGTGGTTCAAGAAGGACAAAATCCCAGGGCCGTATGGATGGACGGTGAATTTTATCTGGAATTTTATGAATTATTGGGAAATGACCTACTTCAAGTGATTGAGGAATTCCAAACTACTGGAAAATTATATGATGCCATAAACTCTACTTTCATTGCTCTTATCCCTAAGACGAATACTCCCTCATCTTTTAACGATTTCCGGCCCATCTCTCTCTGCAACTGTCTATACAAGATCATTGCAAAAATTATTTTTAATAGGATCCGACCCATCCTCTCTCAGCATATTTCCCCTGAACAATTTGCTTTCCTGGAGAATCGTCAAATCCATGAAGCCATTGGCACGACTCAGGAAGCTATTCACTCAATTTGGTCAAGAAAGCTTAAGGGAATCATATTAAAGATTGATTTGGCCAAAGCATTTGATCTTGTCAGCTGGTTATACATCAAAATGTTTCTTATGCATATGGGTTTCCCTCATAGTTTTATCATCTGGATCATGTCCTGCATCACATCGGTTTCTTTCAGTGTTCTTATTAATGGATCTGCATCACATTTTTTCCATGTAGAGAGGGGTCTTAGACAAGGATGCCCTCTATCACCCCTCCTCTTCCTTATCGTCATGGAAGGTCTCAGTAGACTCCTTATCCAGGAGAAAAGGAATGGTAGACTTTTCGGGCTAAAAGTAAACGATCACTGTTACCTCACACATCTTCTATTTGTGGATGATGTCCTCATTTTCCTCAATGGTAGCATCAGAGACTCAGCATCTTTTGCAAATGCTCTCTTTATTTTCACTAGGGCTACAGGTATGTTTGCTAATCAAGGGAAATCCACTATCACCCTAGCTTTAACTTCCATTCAAGAGTCTCGTTTTTCCCAACATCAATTTCCTGATAACATCCTTCCACTTGATCAGGGCTTCAAATACCTGGGTTTCTGGATCAAACCATTGAGTCAAAAAATAGCTGATTGGATCTAGTTTGTTAGGAAACCAACTCACAAAAAGATAAAAATATAGATCAACACTTTAGAATTCAGCCTCTTCGAGGGGGCAACCTCCTTTACATTACACAAATGAACAATTCTTCGATGATACAAATGAAAAGACCTCCTTTCTATATATAGGAGTCTAAGGGGTCATAATATAATCAGAGCCGACATGACAATAATGTAAGGGCACAATAATAACAATAGTGGGCTTCTATGGGGCACAATAGTAACAATATGGGGACTACATGGGTACAACAATATAATAAGGAGGTTGTACTAATAACAATAAGGGGTTACACTAGTAGTATAGGGGCCTAACATGCCCCTCTCCTTCAAAAAGTGTTGTCCTCAACGCTTGAGTAGTTCTTGATGCTTTTGTATAAAATTCTTGTCCTCCCATGTAGAATCTTTAGTGGGTAAGTTCTTCCACTTGATGAGATACTCTGAAATTGATCGATTTCGTAGTTGTCGGGTTCTTGTTTCTATGACTGCTCCAGGTTCCAATATGATTTTTCCTTCCTCTTCAAGTTTTGGCAATATTGTTTGAATTGGGATCTTCTGCAACTTTTGAATGAGTGGCCATACTTCTTCGTCCTTCTTCCATTCATCCCTTGCTTTTTTTATCCAATCTAGTTGGATAATAGAAATAGCACAAAACAATGCTTCCACATCCTCATCCTTTCTTGAGAGTGCATCTGCAACAAAATTTTGCTTCCCTTTTCTATAGATGATGTCAAAGTCATAACCCAACATATTTGTGATCCATTTTTTCTGTTCTTCTAAAGATAATAGTTGTTCTAAAATGTATTTAAGACTATCATGATTCATTTTTACCTTGAAGTGTCTTCCCATTTAGTAAGGTTGCCATTTCTTAAGTGCATGTAGTATTGCCAACATTTCCTTCTCATAAATAGCTTGCTTGAGATGTAGCAGTAAAAATAACCAATCACCTACATCAAAACATTTTTCACTATGATGTTGATCTACCTGTTGTTTCATTCAATTTTGCACCAAAGTGGCGTTATCCTTTAAAAGTTGGAGAACTTGTTGTTGATGCTCGATGTGATCTTTCACTGCTTGAACCTTTTTCTTCTTGATATGTCCTTCTATCTTGAGAGTTTGAGGAGTGGTAATTTCTTCCAATCCTTTACAAGATATGGTCGGATTCATTTCTTGATGCTCGATGTGATCTTTCACTTCTTGAACATTTTTTTTCTTGATATGTCCTTCTATTTGGATAGTTTGAGGAGTGGTAATTCTGGCCAATGCATTACAAGATATGATTGGATTCATTCTTCTTTATTGATGTGATCTTTCACTTCTTGAACCTTTTTCTTCTTGATGTGTCCTTCTATCTTGAGAGTTTGAGGAGTGGTAATTCTTGCCAATGCTTTACAAGATATGGTCAGATTCATTTCTTCTTTCTCTGGGGTTGGGTCCTAGCGTATATCCTCTTCTTTTGATGTTTCTTGATCCTTTTCTTCCTCCTCTTCATACTCTATGTAAAATAATTTCTTCTCAACACACTTATGACCTTTAGTGCATTTGCTATCACAATTGTAACAAAGCCATTTTTCTCTTTTTTCTTCTAATTGTTGTGGTGTAACCCTTGTAGGTTGTGGAAGGCTAGGAGAAACAACACTTCCATCTTTATAGTTGTGAGGGGTAGAATTCCTTGTTGCCATAATTTTGCTTTCCACTTTGTAACAAAGCCCTTTTTCTCTTTTTTCTTCCAATTGTTGTGGTGTTGCTCTAAAGAAGGTGTTCTTTGTATTCTCATAATGTGCTATAATTTTCTCCGTGAAAATTGACCATGTAACAAGTTGTTTACGAGAACAAAGCCCTTTATACCATAAAAATTGATCTTGTTCTAAATATAAAGATGCAATACATACCTTTTGTAATAGTGGTACACCATGTAGATCAAAATATTTCTCCATCTGTAGTATCCAATTTACCGGATCCTTGCCATCAAACTTCCTCATCTCACTTTTTCTTGATTTTAGGAGCTCGTTGTTGAAATGACTGTAACTCTGTACTTTCGGATCTTTAAGTTCTGAAATCGCGAACTGCAGTAGCGCTCTGCGTCCTCTTTCCAATGCCACCAGTCTGATTGAATTTAGATTCTCCAGGAAAGAGTTATGCACAATCTCCCAAGATGACCTGATTATATACCTTTTCAGAAGAGCGAACTTGTATGAAGTGCCACGTGTCACTGTTTTGACTTTCGGGTCTAAAAAATATACACAGGAAACTACAGTCCGTCCTCTTTTTGTAACTTCTTACGAAATTGCAATCTGATGCTCAAAACAAAAGTTATGATGATTTTTCCAAGGTCACTTGTTTGGAATGTAATTCAGGAGTCTGCAAAAAGACCAACTTCCTCAGATCATATCTCCGTAAATATAGCGTGAAAATCTATGAAATTCAGACCCGAGATTCAGCGCGATTTCGTCTCAAATGGGTTTTTTTTTCACTTCTGAAACGTCCCAGAAAAAAGTTACAGCGAAAATTCCATAATGACTTGTTTGGAGCAGCGAAACCCTAGAATCCCAAAGCTTTGATACCAAATGTTAGGAAACCAGCTCACAAAAGGATAAAAAGATAGATCAACGCCTTAGAATTCAGCCTCTTCAAGGGGGCAACCTCCTTTACATTACACAAATGAACAATTCTTCGATGATACAAATGAAAAGACCTCCTTTCTATATATAGGAGTCTAAGGGGTCATAATATAATTAGAGTCGACATAACAATAATGTAAGGGCACAATAATAACAATAGTGGGCTTCTATGGGGCACAATAGTAACAATATGGGGACTACATGGGTATAACAATATAATAAGGGGGTTGTACTAATAACAACAAGGGGTCACACTAGTAGTATAGGGGTTTCCCTCATAGTTTTATCATCTGGATCATGTCCTGCATCACATCGGTTTCTTTCAGTGTTCTTATTAATGGATCTGCATCTCATTTTTTCCATGTAGAGAGGGGTCTTAGACAAGGATGCCCTTTATCACCCCTCCTCTTCCTTATTGTCATGGAAGGTCTCAATAGACTCTATTAGTGTCAGTCTTTCCAGCCTTCCTCCAGTGATCAAATATACTCTTACAAAGTGGTCTCAGAGTGTCAAGGTCAAATTTTGTCATTTCAGTGAGTCTTCAAGCAAAATTTGGTCATTAGGCATTAGGTCTAGGGTTTGCTTTCACTCCTTTCAAAATTGCCCAAATGCCAATCTATGTCACTATTCAGCTGAGTCTATCATCATTCATAGGGTTGTCATTATCATGTCAGTGTCTAATGAGTCATTTTACACCTTGTTCATGCTTCAGTTGCGCCTAGGCAAGGTCATTTCCCTCTCCTAGGGTTTTGGAGGTAATTTCTCTTAGATGGTCAAATCATTAGCAAAAATTGTATCCATATGTTCATACACCTTCCCCTATCTTTCATGCACCTTATCAAACACTTCCCATCACTCAAATCCCCCAAATTCCTCATTTTCGCACAAACCCTAGTTTCTTGCTACAAACTGGCAATTTTCTAGGCTAGGTCTTTGTTTTTCCCTTTTGGACCCCTTACCCTCACTCGATCTCCGCGATTCCACTTTCCTCTGCTTCCTAACATCCCTCCATACTTCCAAAAATTTCCCCAAGAATTTAGAAGCCCCCTATCCCCTTCATTTCGCTTCATTTCCACAAAGTTCCTTGTTTCACACATCGGGATAGGTTTCACTCAAAAGATGTTTCAGAGCAATCAAAGATGAATTTTGGAAAACTGAGAGAGGTTTTTGTCCAAAACATGCCAAAGAAGAAAAACCTCTTTCATGTTTTACACAGGTGTCATGGTTTTATAGAAATGTCAAAAATATCGTTGCCTCAGGAGAATCGAATGCACCTCTGAAGTGACCTTGGGAAAATCAAGTTTTCTCCTAGCTTGGTTGGTAAAATGACTTTCTTGATGAGTCAAATGATAACTAGACACAAATATATTTCCAATTAGCTATCATGAGCTCAATTTGGAGTTGAGGAAGGCATTCAAAAGTTGACTGCAACAACACTCTTCCTTGAGGCAGCCTCATTTGGCACATTTTGACTAGTCTTGGGAGATTTGATTTTTGATAGGGAAAATGAACTCCAAATTGAAAAATTCCAGTTGGGTTGGAAAGTAGACTCAAATACCTTTCCAACGAGCTATCCTGCACCCAATTTGGACACCGGGAAGGCCTCCAAAAAGCATCTGAAAGTCGCACTACGCGTAGGGCTCAGGCGCGCTACGCGTCAGGGTTTTGGCTCAACACGTAGCGCGCCGCGCGCTACCCTTAAGTTGGGGAGGTCCATTTCACAAAAACTCAGCATTTTTGGATTTTTCCTGACAAATGCACTTGCTCAGCCACTGCCAAGACATTTCATGGATATTTGAGCCCCCAAAAGGTCAAAAAATAAGCAAAAAATGACCTTCTGCCACTTTTTGGACACACAAGAAGCAGTCTTGGGAGATTGCAATTTTGGAGGGGCAAATGGCCACCAAATTGAGAAATTCCACTTGGGCTGGAGAGTAGACATCCAGAACTTTCCAACAAGCCCACTTATGCCTCATTTGGATGCCGAGAAGTGCCCCAAAAGTGGGCTGAAAGGCGTGCTACGTGTTGAGAAATGGCGCACTACGCGTTGGGAAAATTTGTCAGTTTTGCACCTTCAGCTCAGGAATTCGCCCAGCTTTGACCAATTTTGACTTGTGATGGGATTTTTCACCCTCTTTGATGTAATTAATGTATTTTCATGTTGACATGACACTTTTTTACCTATTCTAGAAGATTCATTCATAAAATAGCAAACATTTAATGAATGAATTGGTTTCCTAGCTTATAGAGGCAAGTTGTTTTGACTGCCTAGATTGTAGTTCTTTGTTTAGAATTGGTTGAAACAGCTCCTAGGATGATGAGCTCGACCCCTAGAGGCTAGGGAATGGGTTGGCATGCTCTATATTATGTATTTTCTAAATCATTTTCATGGTTGGAGAGGTTGGACTCTTGAGGGATAAGCTTAGACTGTATTACTCTTTGTATCTCTGCAATTTTGGCAAAGGAAAGACCAGGGTTTTGCAGCACTATTTGGGATTCCTGTGGTGATTTGTGTTGATGGTGTGTTTCTCTCATGTACTTGTAAGTTTGTTATGTGTATCATTTTCCTACTCTTCTCTTCTGCAAATTAAGTAAATGAAGTGTTAAGGTAGAATTCATGGTTTCTATGCTCTGCCTTTAAGTTTGCTTAATATCTATGTTTTCATCTGTTTAAGGAGAACTCTCGATGGTTTCTTGCTCTCCTTAGCTCCTCACCGGTCATTTCTATCCATTCACTTATTTCAAAGGCATCAAGACAATCTCCTACCTTGCCCCAAAAAGACCTCTGCAAAAACTGTGTCTCATCCCCGCACCCAAAATTGTTGTGCTCAGTTTTCCAACAAAACTCTAAAAATTTGAAATCAAACTTTCCCTATCAGTGTACTAGCCTAAAATCATTGTTCTTTATTGGTCATCTCAACCCTTTGAAGACCTTTTGCCGAGATAGACCCGGAGAGAGCCCTCTCCTGTCCCCGTAGGGCTAGCTACGAGGCTAAGTGGTTTGATGTTGCCTTGGATTTTGCCTTCCTCAGCCTGAGGCAAATTCGAGCGCTAACATATTGGCGACCATACTGGGGAAGAATAAATGGTTTGCTAGTTGATGTCATTTGTTTTATAAGCTACAGACGGAGCCTGAAGTTATGCCAGGTAGCCCTCGAAACGCTTTTGCTTTGCATTAGCGGAAGTAGATAAATGTTGCTTCAGTCAATCTCCGGTCTAGCTTGTAAACGTGACATCTAACTTCTTAGTTGCCCCAGTACATGCATCAAGTTCAGATCTGATTGTTGATGGTGGACAACGATAAGACATTGGCAAGGCTGAAATTATTCACTTGGCGACTCTAAATCATTTTCGAGATCAAATCCAAAGACTCCACTAGAGGATGATCTTGACCAGCAGAAACATGAAAGGACAACATGGACAGATCATGTATTCAAGTTGGAATTTCATCCAAGACATTTTGTTCTTTGTCATAAATTATTTCTTCTCTTTTCCCAAGAATGTCAAGAAGGCTTTGCAAAGTATACTGTATTTGAGAAAAGATCCCAGGCCCGCAGTTGATTCTTTCCCTTTGAAGATTGTGAATACCAAAGATTTGCATGCCTTTGAGCTTGATCAGGATCCTTTTTCCGAATTTTGTGATGACCATCTTCAAATTGATGAGCCTCAAAAGACCAAGACTAATTCTATACCTGCTGTATATACCCCTACACCTTGTAAAATTCCAGATCGGTATAAACCTCTTGTTTTACCTTCTGTTCTCCATCCTTTCCCCAAAAATTATGATCTATACTTGCCGAGGTTTGATGGTGAATGTAAGAATGTCAACGCTGAGCAACATGTGCACTATTTTGAGTCTTTTCTAGACCTTTTTGAAGTTGATAGCGAAGATGTTAGTATAAGGATTTTTGCTCTTTCTTTGCAAGCCAAAGTGAAGAGTTGGTTCAAAGCCCTACCTGATGCAAGCATCTCAGATTTCCAGCAGTTCGTCAAAGTTTTTCTCGACAGGTGGATGATCGGGCAGAACCTTTTCTTGATTGTAGAAGAGTATAACCAGCTGAAAAGATTGCCAGGGGAGACAGTACAACAGTTTTCGGCCATATTTAACCAAGTTTATTATTCGATGCCAGTTGATATAAGGCCTACTCCTAGATCGGCTCTCTTGCACTATCCGGGTGCCTTTGATCCGGAGATGGAGTTTTAGCTGAGAGAAAGGGAGATTGCAACACTTCACGAGATGCAAAACAGTGCAGTAAATGTAGAGGCTCATCTGTTGATCTGATGGGCAAGGTTGAAGGAAGAAGAAATGAAAAACATAGATCCGGAAAAATCGACATCTCTAGAGGTGAAGCTTGACATTTTAGTAAGTACAGTGGAAAAGATGATGGACAGGATCACCACAAGGAATGATTATGATGTTCAAGCTCATGGCTCGTTGATTGAAGAAGAACAAGTTGCTGATCCAAAACATTTTGTTTCTTATCCTAGTTGTCATAGATTTGATAATGATTGTTTTGTAGATCACCTTGGCGAAGAAAGCACTGTTGATATGACCTGCATGCTTGATGATGTCTTTTATACTGATGATTTACCTCAGTTTGATCAGTATGATGATGATTATGTTCTCCAAACAGAAGCTAATCTTGCAGACAAATCAACAACTAGTTTGTGGGAGGAGGAAGTTCACTTACAGCAGCTCGAATACAGTGATCAAATGATGCATATCAGCTATGACAGTGACGAGGAAAGTGCAACAAATTTTGAAGTAAGTGAAGGATCTTTGCCGTTTTGTTTTGATTCGTTTCAATTCATCAGAGATAACTACCATGCAATCAGAAATCAAATCTCAACAAGTCTTGATTTGAATCATCTTGAGAGCAATGAAAATTTTGTTCAAGACTTCTCATATTCAGATTTGCAACCCCCGAAAGCCATTGATTGTCAAGTTGCAGCTGAAGACTTGGAAGTGGACACACATGATTTAATGATTCAAGGTGACTCCGTACCATTCTGTTTTGAATCATTTCAGTTTTTGAAGGGTAGATTGCATAGTAAATCTTCAAATGAACAGCCTATAACAAATCAGCAATTTCTCAGTGCTAATGTTGAGGGTGAGACAGATAACAAAATTCTTGAGTAGCCTGTAGCATCAGATTTGCAGCCACCAAATGAAATTTAAGGGCAGATTACAGATGAAGCTGTGGAAGATGAAATACATGATTTGATGGTGCAGGAAGATTCTATACCCTTTTGTTTCAAAGCATTTCAGTTTATAAGGCAGAATCTTCGTAAAATCTCTCAAGAAAAAGATGAACAGCTAGAAGGATGTCATACATTTTCAATGGATACATTGCAACAGTCTCTTCAAGTTTTTCATGATCCAATAGCTGATGTTTTGGATGAGGTTTGCAGTCAAAGTCTTTCTCCATTGACTACAAGTGAGCTTGAAACATGTGCTGATATAAATTTGATCCGGCAGCCAGTTTCTTTCTCATTTTCAGCAGAAGTCTCGTCACAAGGTTCAGATCAAAGTTTGCATTCATGGTATGAGGAAAAGAGAAGTAATCCATTGGATGAGCTAAGTTCTAGTGTGCTTGAATTTCATGATCCTTATGCAGTGTTTTTGGAGGCGGATAAAGAATCCATATCATTCAACGGATCTGTTTCTAAGTTATCATGGGAGTTGCCTTTCAGTAGTTCTCTCTTGTTGTTCATAAGTGAGCACTTGCGGAGAATTCGAACAGCAGATGGGATACTTACTTGGTTGCATTGGTTGTTTCATTTCACTTGATCAGATGATGAATGAAACTGTTAGAGTAGGTTGTGATGAATAAGCTCGCCTTTGAGCATCATTTCCAGTTTGTCGGTGGTGTTTAAGTATTGAGTCAGTTTTTAGTTGAGTGAGAGTCAATTTGTGTTGTCAAGTCATCAGTTTTCAGTCATGCATTTCAGCTTGAGTTCTTGACTCCATTGCCCAATGGATGAAGGCACTGTCTAGCTCTTCCAGAGATCTGTCGTTCTTGGCACCTCCAAGGAGCTACCATCCCCATTGGAGCCAATGTTAGTGTCAGTCTTTCCAGCCTTCCTCCAGTGATCAAATATTCTCTTACAAAGTGGTCTCAGAGTGTCAAGGTCAAATTTTGTCATTTCAGTGAGTCTTCAAGCAAAATTTGGTCATTAGGCATTAGGTCTAGGGTTTGCTTTCACTCCTTTCAAAATTGCCCAAATGCCAATCTATGTCACTATTCAGCTGAGTCTATCATCATTCATAGGGTTGTCATTATCATGTCAGTGTCTAATGAGTCATTTTACACCTTGTTCATGCTTCAATTGCGCCTAGGCAAGGTCATTTCCCTCTCCTAGGGTTTTGGAGGTAATTTCTCTTGGATGGTCAAATCATTAACAAAACTTGTATCCAGATGTTCATACACCTTCCCCTATCTTTCATGCACCTTATCAAACACTTCCCATCACTCAAATCCCCCAAATTCCTCATTTTCGCACAAACCCTAGTTTCTTGCTACAAACTGGCAATTTTCTAGGCTAGGCCTGTGTTTTGCCCTTTTGGACCCCTTACCCTCACTCGATCTCCACGATTCCACTTTTCCCTGCTTTCTAACATCCCTCCCTACTTCCAAAAATTTCCCCAAGAATTTAGAAGCCCCCTATCCCATTCATTTCGCTTCATTTCCACAAAGTTCCTTGTTTCACACATCGGGATAAGTTTCACTCAAAAGCTGTTTCAGAGCAATCAAAGATGAATTTTGGAAACCTGAGAGAGGTTTTTGTCCACAACATTCCAAAGAAGAAAAACCTCTTTCACTTTTTACACAGGTGTCATGGTTTTAGAGAAATGTCAAAAATACCGTTGCCTCAGAAGAATCGAATGCACCTCTGAAGTGACCTTGGGAAAATCAAGTTTTCTCCTAGCTTGGTTGGCCAAATGACTTTCTTTATGAGTCAAATGATAACTAGACACAAATATATTTCCAATGAGCTATCATGAGCTCAATTTGGAGTTGAGGAAGGCATTCAAAAGTTGACTGCAACAACACTCTGCCTTGAGGTAGCCTCATTTGGCACATTTTGACCAGTCTTGGGAGATTTGATTTTTGACAAGGAAAATGAACTCCAAATTAAAAAATTCTAGTTGGGTTGGAAATTATACTCAAATACCTTTCCAACGAGCTATCCTGCACCCAATTTGGACACCGGAAAAGCCTCCAAAAAGCATCTGAAAGTCGCGCTACGCGTAGGGCTCAGGCGCGCTATGCGTCAGGGTTTTGGCTCAACGCATAGCGCGCCGCGCGCTACCCTTAAGTTGGGGAGGTCCATTTCACAAAAACTCGGCATATTTGGATTTTTCATGACAAAATACACTTGCTCAGCCACTGCCAAGACATTTCATGGAGATTTGAGCCCCCAAAAGGTCAAAAAATAAGCAAAAAATGACCTTTTGCCACTTTTTGGACACACAGGAAGCAGTCTTGGGAGATTGCAATTTTGGAGGGGCAAATGGCCACCAAATTGAGAAATTCCACTTGGGCTGGAGAGTAGACATCCAGAACTTTCCAACAAGCCCACTTATGCCTCATTTGGATGCCGGGAAGTGCCCCAAAAGTGGGTTGAAAGGCGTGCTACGCGTTGAGAAATGGCGCGCTACGCGTTGGGAAAATTTTCCAGTTTTGCACCTTCAGCTCAGGAATTCGCCCAGTTTTGACCAATTTTGACTTATGATGGGATTTTTCACCCTCTTTGATGTAATTAATGTATTTTCATGTTGACATGACACTTTTTTACCTATTCTAGAAGATTCATTCATAAAATAGCAAACATTTAATGAATGAATTGGTTTCCTAGCTTATAGAGGCAAGTTGTTTTGACTGCCTAGATTGTAGTTCTTTGTTTAGAATTGGTTGAAACAGCTCTTAGGATGATGACCCCTAGAGGCTAGGGAATGGGTTGGCATGCTCTATATTATGTATTTTTTAAATCATTTTCATGGTTGGAGAGGTTGGACTCTTGAGGGATAAGCTTAGACTGTATTACTCTTTGTATCTCTGTAATTTTGGCAAAGGAAAGACCAGGGTTTTGCAGCACTATTTTGGATTCCTGTGGTGATTTGTGTTGATGGTGTGTTTCTCTCATGTACTTGTAAGTTTGATATGTGTATCATTTTCCTACTCTTCTCTTCTACAAATTAAGTAAATGAAGTGTTAAGGTAGAATCATAGTTTTCAAAACCGTTTTAAGAAACCGGTTACCGGTCTAACCGGCCGGTTAGCAAGGCCGCCGGTCTAAACTGGCCAAAAAACCCGGTTGGGAAGACCCTTTCGCCCATTTTTTGCCCTAACCGGTGAAAAATCGGCCGGTTTAGGACGAAACCGGCCGGTTTTAGGCATGCCCACCAAAACTTGCAAAAAGTGTATTCTTGATTGTGGTTTAGGGGTTTTTGGGGGAAACTAAGGGTGTTTCAACCCTAACAATGTTCGAAATTAATGGTAATGTTAAATTCTTAAAGTAAAAGTGACATTTCCTTTAATTTTTATTTTCATCATTTTACTTAAATTTTTAACATTACCATGAAATGACTCAGGATGTTTGAGAGTGGTTTCGACCTCATTGGATTTCATATGGAGAAACTAGAATTTTAGATTTCACTCAAAATTCAGCAGACTTAATGGTTTTCAGGATTTCATGGTTTGGGGGTAAACAATAAATGCAATTAGAGCTCCAAATGATGAGCAAAACTCCTGATCTAGATCCCATTGTGTTGGACGATATTGATCCAACATCAAAATGGGTGGAGGAGACTGAAGAACCTGTGTTTGAGGTTGATTTTGATATCGACATGGCTTTAGCAGGGGTTGAAGCAGATTATGTGGTGGCATCAGAACCAGGATCAGTAGCGGCATCAAGGAAAGGCAAAGAACCAATGGAAGTCACTAGTCATGCAGGTCGACAAACTCGTGCTTCCATTAGGTCCACTTCTATTGTCATTGGTGGCATTGATATTGAGGTTGCAGATCAGGCTGAGGTATCTTCAGACTCTGCACCAGATGATGTCTGTAGCTCCTGATGATGATCCTGTGTCTAGTAGTGGTTATGAACTTGATGATTGATCATGTGTACACTGTAGGCTTGTAGTAGGCCAATGGCCTCATAGCTTAGAACATTGTTTTTAGACTTTATAAGCCATTTAGAGCCTCATTTCTTATGTATTTTGTTATATTGTCGATGATATGTATTGCACTCTGTGCCATTTTGATATATTCACCTTTACATGGTATATAAATGAGCAAACTTTGCATATTTTGTCTCTATTGGCTTGGAATCATGGTTTTACATTTGAAAAATAGTTTTGTTTCATTAAAAATTAATTATTTAATGTATTTTTTTAAAACCGGTTCGTTTAGACCAAACCAGTCCCGGTTAGACCGGTTCCGGTCGGTAAACTGGTTCATTA
>CM062819.1:1945472969-1945540469 GCA_031772625.1 Pinus tabuliformis | reverse complement strand
TTTATTTATTTGAGTCACTTTTGTATGTGAGGTCATCTAAGTATAGGTTCTTAGCTTTTGTGTTAGAGGGCTTGCTAGTTAGTCTCTCTTCCATTACTTGGGCCTTGGGTTGGTCTGTGGATTTTATTTGTGTTGCTAATAGTGGGATTGCTGGGTTGAAATCTCTCTAGGTCCCCCTTAGTGGCTCTTTATCTTTTTTTGTTATCTTTATTCCCTTTGTGTCGGTAGGTTGCCGCTATTTTCCTTGGTCACTTCTACCCCTTGTTCCTAATTTATTTACCCCTCACGCTTTCACATTATGTATTGAGTTCATCATCCCTTTGGATGCAAGGGAGGTCATAGGGCTCAACTCTCCCCTTCTTTGAGAGCTCAGTTTTCAATAAAGCACTCAAATTCAAATTATATGACCAACATCCCTTTGGAAATTCACAAGGAAAATCACTAGGTGGAAGAAGAAGTTAGGGAGGATAGAAGGTTAATCTCTGATGTCGAAATTTAGGAAGAAGTAGTTGGATTCCTGGGACTAGAAATACTCGTACAAGACAAAATTGTTACATGCAAAGTATGGATTTGTATTGGAAACTCAAAACTATTATGGGAAAAGTACTCATGGAGGGTCATAGACACAACATGAAATTCTTTTATGCATTCATAAAGTTCAGAGGAAAATTCAAAAAATCAATGACAAGGTATCTATGTTACCAAAGAATGTTGTGGATCTTAAATTCTATAATTCAAAGGAGGTCATTGGAGCACCTATAAACATAGAGGTGGGCTCTCCATCAAGTTAAATATCTATCTTGTTTGTATTTTATTTTTGTTTTAAAAGTAATAAGGCTGCCATTCATAGGTTAGATAGGATTTAGGTTTACGGTATCATTTTAGACTCTATCAAACTTTTTTTCAGCTTTGAGGATAAAATATCATACATCCCAATAGTATCGACAAAAGCATTTTTTTGTGATTTTGGTCTAGTTTCCTAAGTGGCAAACTAGTAAAAATATAAATTACATTATATGTGTGTGTGTGTGTGAGTATTTTTATTAATTTTATTTATTTATTTTTGAAGAAAAATCATAACTTTATATTGAAGTATAAAAAGTTACATCTGTGGATGTACTATGGTGCATTCGAGATAATATCCCTACGAATTATACATATAAAATAAAATAACTAGATGAGCCATTGTGAAGACCCACCCTTATGTCCTAAAAGAGTTATGACTAAAAAGTTTGACAGTCTATAATCCATATATGGATCAGTGTACCCAAATGTCCCAAATAAATATATACAAAATAACATTTTCCTGCTAAAAATATACAGAGGAAGAGAGATAAAGGAAACATATGATCATGTATGCTAGATACCAATGAAGGACTGATGTCAGAAATTATCATTTGCTCCATCTACATGTTCAAAGACCTGACAGTCCCCCAAAACCTATTGAGTGCCTTCTTTGGATAAAATATCTGTTGCAAAATTCCTTTCCCTGTAGATGTGAAAACATGAAATAAAGTTAAAAGATTGTTTAAGATCAAAAATCTCATCAAGAATTGTTAGCAATGTGTGATTGTGGCATCTCTGAGATTTATTGAACTAGTTGATGACATTTAAAGAGTCTCAAAAATCTTGTAGAGAACAACAACCATATTCCAGAGCCCAACACAACAATAGTTCTAATGATAGGATTTTTGCATAATTCTTTGATCCTATGCCCAACCCAATTTTAGATTTAAAAAATGCTTCTCATTAATATATAATATGAGACCACCTCCACAAATTCCTTCCCCGGTAGAAGCACCATCAAAATATGACCAAGGGATTTGACGATTAATTTCTTCTTAAAAAATGGAATGAGGAGCTTGAACAACTTCCTTAAAAGGAAAAAGAGCATAAATCGCTCCAATCTATGCAGCAATAAGAACGAGAGAAAAAGTGATATCCCTGAAAGTAGCTTTATTTTGAGCAATCCAAATTCCCCACATGACAAAAGGAGAGATATTCATGAGGCCCTCATTACTAGAAGAATCCCACAAATTTTTCCAAGCTTCCCTGAAACTGTTTCCACTCCATACCCGATTGCAAGCTAATAATTGTTTGACTTTTAACAACATGTTTAAAGAGAAGGAGAAATTTAAGAACAAATGAGTAACTGATTCCTCATTTTTACACAAAATGCACCATCTAGGGCCTTCCTTTTTCCTTTTTCTCAAATTTTCCCAGGTTGGTACCTTATTTTTGTTATATTGTAATATAATGCTTTGCCTAACCTTTAAAAATAAAATAAAATAACTTATCACAAAAAAATTGCAATTAAACATGTTATCAACTATTATTTCCTATGAGTAAAATCAATTTATAAGAGACAGACAAATCTATGGCTAGAGTTCATTCCAAACTTGTTAGTTGTTTATGTAAGAGAAAACTCAATCAAATACACAAATAAATGTCAATATATTTATTGTTGGATCAAGTATCATGATTAATAAGTAAGTATAATTATTAATAAGTAAATATTATATGAAATAAAATGCAAAACCAGGGAACAATATTTTGGATGAAGCGACGCTCTGTGCTCTAGGGTTTGACATTCTCTGCAACGGCAGGCCACTCTAGACAGCAGAAGACCTACAACCACTGATGGGATCAGGAAATCTTAACATCTGCCAAAGCGTACAGTATTCTATGGAACCCCCTCAGGGGGAGGGCGATGCGCCTCCCCCACAAAACGACAATGGGCGGCAACAGCATAAGGAAAGCAATAAGCCAGCAAACCAGGGCGAGGTTAACGTGGATCTGAATTCACAACAGACAAAACAGGACAAACAGCAACCCAAGGTCTGCTCGGCAACATGCAAACCTGTAGCCTCTGAGCGTCCGAAGGTAGAACTTCCAGGCCATAGAATCAACGCGCAGATACAGTATATGAGAGACCATGCTTTGATAGGAAAGTTCATCGGACTGTGGCCGACTGAGAAGGCGCTAAGGGGCTGGATAGCTGTGAAATGGCACCCAAAGGGACATATAACCCTGCAGTTGGGACCAAAAGGGTTCTTCACTGCCATTTTCAACTGCCTGGAGGATCGGAACAGAGTTCTGGATGGAGGGCCTTACTTCTTTAATGCGGTTGGACTGTATCTCAGAGGATGGGTAGAACGCTTCAACCCGGACAAGGAGGATCTCAGCTGGGCTCCTGTTTGGATCCGCCTATACTCGCTTCCAGTGGAATATTGGGAGGAAGACTCCCTTCAAGCGATTGGAAATGTTCTGGGTGAATTCATAAAGGTGGCAGAGGAAACAAAAATCCACAGATACACCTCCTTTGCTCGTATATGCGTCTATATGAACCTCAACCAGGCTCTCCCAGATGCGGTAAGTGTTTTTCATGATGACATTGAATGGGTTCAGCTGATTGATTATGAACATGTGCCATTTAGATGCCGAAGATGTCATGCCCTGGGACATTTATTCAGGGACTGCCCTTTAACTCAAAAACCTTCTCCTGCCTCCGGACTGGATTCATCTGAGGCAGATGGCTTTACCAAAGTAGCAAATCGTAGGAAATCCCACAAGAAACAGGCCTCAAATTCCAAAATGCCGCATACCAGCCCCTCCAAGCCCTCTACAAGCAACAACTTTGAAGTCTTAGCTCGCCAAACTGACCCAAGCTTGGATTCTCCCACTCCACCAGAGACAGAGTTGATGAAAGACAAACATTCGAAGCAGGCAGATCCCACAGCGCCTCATGCAGATCCTCGATTCAAGGGAGCCTCTTCCTCAGATAAGAAAAAGGTACTAGCATGGAATACTCAAGTTATGGAGGTGGAAGTCCTACAATCTAATGCCAGTTTAGAAGAAGAACCAAATGAGGAGTTAAATTATCCACAGATCATGGAGGAAGAAACAGAAGCAATAGATATTGGGGAACTGGACATTCCAGGCCTAGAGCAGGCTTGTACTACAAACAATTTTGACAACATTCCAGATGGACAACTTGAGAATCTGGAGGAAGTCCTATCTCGAGCGCAACGGAAAAAATCTTTAGGTATCCAGACTGGTGGCCCCTGGGACAGAAGATTTATAACCAAAGATATCAAAAAGCGAGGAAGGAAAACAGATCTCCAGCGAACAATCAGAATAGGACAAATGTTAGTGGATTCAGGCAGGTATTCCAAGCTAACCAAGTACTACAACTCTGATCATAATCCTTCCCAATGAAGTTAATCTCTTGGAATATAAGAGGGCTCAATGGCCCAGGGAAAAATCGAATTCTTAAAAACATGATAATGCGAGAAAAACCTCAAATCCTTTTCTTGCAAGAGACCAAATGCAATTCAAGTGCATTAGATAGATTTGCAGCAAAAGTATGGCCAGGGAGTCTCAATGTTGCAGTGGATGCTGATGGGGCTTCTGGAGGTCTGGCAATTGTCTGGGACTCCCGAGCTATCAGACTAGACAATATCCACGCAAATAGGAATTTCCTCCAAGCAATCTTTCACATCATAGGGACAAATATACACGGGCTCTTAACCAATGTATATTTTCCACAGGAGGCATCACTTAAAGCTGGAATCCTTAACACTCTCTCTGCAATCAACCATGACAGGCCACACCCTTTATGGATTTCTGGAGGAGACTTTAACATGATTACTAGGCTGGAAGAAAAAAGGGGAGGAAGATGCAGAGGAAGTCAGGAAGGGAAACCCCTAAAGGACTTCATTCAGAATAACTGGCTCATTGACCTACCCTTCAATAATGGTGTATTTACATGGAACAACAGGAGAGTAGGTAAGCAGCAGATCGCTTCTCGTCTGGACAGGTTCTTGCTCTCAGACAATGCTATTCATCTTGGTGGAGACTTCGCAGCTTCCATCTTGCCTCTTTCAGGATCTGATCACTGGCCCATCTCCCTTCAATGGTCGCGTCCTGGCAATCTGATCCGCAGACCGTTCCGCTTTGAGGCTTTCTGGATGTCTCATCCAGATTTCCACGGCTTAATCAGTTCAGAATGGAACAATTTTTCCCCTCCACCAGGTTCAAAAATGTTCCAATTCCAGCAAAAGCTTAAGCATCTTAAAAGCAAGATCAAACGCTGGAATCACACTTCTTTTGGTAATATCTTCCAGGCTCAGGAAGCCCTCGAGCTAGAAATGAAGCAACTGCAGCAGAGGATTATTACTGAGGGCCGTTCAGAGGACCTGTCAAAACAGGAAAAAGTTATTGAAGCGCAACTCACAGAAAGGGCTAAGCAGGAAGAAACGTTATGGAGGCAAAAATCAAGAGTCAGATGGCTTAAAGATGGAGAGAAAAACACTAAATTTTTTCATAGTACCACAATCCAACGCAGAATGAACAATAACATAACTCATATTCAGAATGAGCAGGGCGTCAAAGTGGAAAAGCACGAAGAAATTGAAAGCGAACTCCTAAATTACTTCAAGCAAATGCATCGCGAGCCAATTGCAGATAGATCACAGGCTATAGAAAAAATTACTCGAAACATTCCTAAACTTATCTCAGAAGAGCATAACCAACTGCTTCTCAAGCCTGTGGACTTACAAGAGGTGGAACTAGCAGTTCGACAACTGAAAGCAGGAAAGGCTCCAGGCCCGGATGGATTTACCTCAAACTTTTTTCACAATTTCTGGGATTTGATCAAGATGGAAGTCTGGCAAGTGGTTGAGGAGTCGCGATCCTTAAGATGGATGTTTCCGGGGGTGAATGCAACATTCATAGCCCTGGTTCCCAAGGTGGATATGCCAAGCACACCTGACAAGTACATGCCTATAGCACTGTGCAACATAATCTACAAGATTGTCTCCAAAATCATTGCCTCCAGGCTCAAATTGTTGCTTCCTCTCATCATCTCGCCTGAGCAATCTGGATACGTCGAAGGTAGGCAGATCACCGATGGTATCATCCTAACTCATGAAATAATTCATTCCCTGAAGATTTCCAAGAAGCCAGGTATGCTCCTCAAACTAGATCTTTCAAAGGCCTTTGATAGCCTAAGTTGGATGTATATTAAAAAAGTTCTAATTGCTTTTGGATTTGCTGCTCCTTGGGTTAGATGGGTCATGAGTCTCATCTCTTCCTCTTTCTTTTCTGTTCTGGTCAATGGTATACCCTCATCTCCTTTTCATCCTTCCCGGGGAATTAGGCAGGGAGACCCTCTATCCCCTTTCTTGTTCGTCATTATGGCAGAAGGATTAGGCCGAAGTATTAAGTCAGCTCAGCAATCCCATTGTCTCAAAGGCCTATCCTTTCATAACTCTCCAGCCTTCACTCACTAGCAATTCGTTGATGACAACATGATTTTTGGGCATCCCTCGGTCCAGGAAGCTCGCCAGCTCAAATCCCTTCTGTCGGACTTCTCGGAAGCCTCAGGAGCCTCTATCAATAAATCCAAATCTCAGATCTTCTTTTTCCATACTCCTTCTATAACTCAGGCAGCTATAGCCCGTATTCTAGGATTCTCCATTGCTACCCTCCCATCCAAATATTTAGGTGCTCCTCTGACTGCCTCGGCCCTAAAGCACTCCTCATGGAAAATCCTCTTAGAAAATCTGGAGGCTCGGCTATCCTCATGGACTCACAGATCTCTAAATATGGCGAGTCGGCTTGTCCTCATAAAAGCAGTTCTTCAGGCTATGCCGCTATACCTCTTCTCCATCCTTGCAGCACCCAAATGGGTTCTCAAAGAAATCAAGCTTCTCCAAAGATCTTTTCTTTGGGGCAGTAATGGTCACAAGCGTAAGTGGGCTCTTGTCAAATGGGATACTGCCTGTCTACCAAAGAAAGGGGGCGGTATTGGTTTAAGGGATCCCTCTCATAGCAATGAGATCATGGGAGCTAGAATTTGGTGGAAGTGGCTAACTGCGCCTCTCACCCCTTGGGCTTCTCTGTGGACGGCTAAGTATGCAAGGAATTGCCCAGCGGAGGAACTAATAAGAATATCAGAGGTCAGCATGGGCTCCCTTATATGGAACTCGGCCAAGCAGCACAGGAATCTCATTCAGCAGCACAGCTTTTGGGAAGTGAAGAATGGTAACACTACAAGGTTTTGGGAAGATTCATGGCAGCAGATGCCCAAACTAAAGGACCAAATCCCTCATATTCAACCCCTGGAGCAGGATATGAAATCTCATGATAGGGTTAAAAACTTCTGGAGAAATTCATCGACCCAAGAGTACCGGGAATGGCTCAAGGCGGATCAGATCTTAAGACAGGGTTCGACACAAGTCCAACAAATTCTAGACACAGAATTAATGAAAAGAAGAATTCAACATTCTGATGAAAAGGATATTCTTCGGTGGGGATATGAAGAAAGAGGCACCTTTACTACGAGAGAGGCCTATAATATCCTTATCAAGGCACATATGGTGAAAGATCCTCTCTGGATCTGGGCCATATGGCCGAAAATCTCCACCTTTCTCTGGCTCCTATGTCATAACAAGATTCTCACGTGGGACAATCTTAGAAAGAGGAACTTTCATGGGCCCTCAATATGCCCTAACTGCAGACAAGAGGAGGAAACCATAAAGCATCTAATGCATTCCTGTCAGATTGTGCGCAAGCTCTGGGAAAAGGTCAGTTTCCGCTGCCAAAAGGAAGGAAGAACTCATGGAGACATCATTGCCACTGTGTGCAACTGGGATCATACCCCTTATCAAAGCAAGATTTTAAATTTCCTTTGGAAGCTCATTCCGGGCTTTCTCATGTGGGCCATATGGAAGGAGAGAAACAGCAGAATATTCAAGGATCACTCTATGCCGCTGGAAGATATCTGGAAAATAATTTGCCAAAATATTGAGGAAACCATATCTCTCAAAACCTGGTACCAGGAGGATCTCCCAACTACCCCCCAAGAACAATCCATATGGGCTAATTGGAACCTCCAATGGAAGCAAGAATAGCTTATCAAAGGAACAAAGCCTCCAAGGAGCCATTCACCTGAGAAATGGTTACCTCCCCCTATGCATATGTACCAGCTAAATTTTGATGGCGCCTCGAAAGGCAACCCAGGAAATTCAGGCTTTGGAGGGATTTTCAGAGATCATAAGGGGGCTCCTCTTTTAACCTTTTTAGGTTCAAAGGGATGGGATACCAATAACTTGGTAGAATTGGAAGGTCTCTGGCAGGGACTAATTCTTGCGCAAGATAAAGGTTTCTTCCCGCTCATAATCGAGGGCGATTCCCAGATCATCATAAATATGGTCTCAAAAATCTTGCAAGGATCCTCCTCTGGCAAAGTGAGTAATAGCTAGAGAATGGAAAAAAGGCTTGAACTTATTGAATGTTGGCTCTCCTCTAACAGGGCGGTCACTCTAAAGCACATTCGCAGGGAAGGGAATAAAGTTGCAGACTTACTTGCTAATATGGGGGTTGATTGTAGGATGGATCTTCATGCTGGATCAATTTCAAGCCTAGCCTCTGAATCTCAACTCTTGGATTACAACAACCTAGTGAAGAAGGAAATGCATCAGGAAGAAGGAGAACACCCGGATGCGGGTGAAATTAATGAAATCTAATGCTCCAACTGACAGACAGGCAGGGTACTGCCAGCTATAGCTCAGCGTGGCATCCCAAGATTTCATCCGGCACAAGTTGGATAACCTTAAGAGAGGTAGATTTGGAAGGATTTCTGCATTAATGGCTCGCTCCGTCCAAGGTGATGCTTTAGCTGTTATAATCATGGCGCTCTGGTTTATCCTTCCCACAATTAGTGCTCAGCCTTCACGCTCCAGGTTCTGGCTTGTGGCGGGTCTGTGGTCTTGTTACGCTAAGGGTCGTGATGGCAGGCTAGTCTCTGCAATCGGTGGCAAGCTTTCAATTTCCCCTGAGGTTCGAATTGTGCCGCACTCTCAGGCCCGTCTTGTGCGAACGAAGTGGTTCCTTGTGCTGTTCTATTGCCCTCCCGCCATTGCCCCTGGTCTCACTGTGCTTTCCCCTCACCACCTCAACATGGTGCGCCAGCGTATGAGGAGTCACTCCGGGGGACGCCGAGGTAGCCGAAGGTGTTCGAAGGCTAGTTGTTCCGTGGATCCTGCCCTGCCTCCTGTTACTATTCCCTCCTCTCCGGTGGATTCGCCTCCTCTTAGCCCTGCTCACAGGCCAACTCCGAACAGCGCATTTCAGACCACTCACTTCAAGTTTCAGAGCAATCTCAATAGGCCAATGATCACTGCTCATATCACTATTATCCTTTCTGAAGAAGAAAGCCAGCTTCATCCTATGGTGCGCGTGGTGTCTGAGCCTTCTCAGAGCAGTGAGCAATTTACGGCAGAGGGAAGCCCGGAGAATCGAAAGGGAAAGATGCTCAACAGGGGCGACGCTCCCAGCGGTATTCTGCCTCCTGAAGCCATCATCCCAGTGGACGGGGAAGGCAATTCCATTGCCACTCATCACCCCACGGCGAACCTAGAAGGTGAGAAGGAAGGAAATGAAGATATGTGGACTAGCATTGTGTGTCCGATGGTGGAGGTGCCTCCGAATGAGGACGTGGAGGTATAAAGCCACATGCACCTGCCCAAACTTTTTTTGGTTTTGCTGATGTCTCATATGGTCAACTTCAGGCAGTTTTGTTTGCAGTTCTGGTTCAACATCTACAACCAGATGGTTTTGTTATTCCTCTCGAGTAGCGGCAGTATAAAGATCTTTTGGGCAGCTAGGGAAAGTTTCTGTCTTGCTTTCGGGTCTTTTCTTATGTTATGCTGGTCTATCTCTGGTTTCTACATCTGTTCTCTAGCCTTCTATAACTGGTTCTCCCAGGCTCTCCCTATACTGGGGCAGTTTTGCTGTGTTGAGTGTTCTCGGGTGATGTTATCCGAAGCCTCAACTCCTTGTAGTATTATTTTACATTTTAGTTAATAGAATTAGTCATTTGCCAAGAAAAAAAAAAAATGTAGAACCAGGTACTAATGGTGCTTCACCTTATTGTATTTATGTATTAGAGACTTATCTATTTTGAGGATATTATAGCTGGTTTCGTATAATCACTCTACTTTGATTCATACCTATTCTTAAACACTTTGACATGTAAATTACTCTAAGTATTACCTATATTTAAGCACTTTGACATGCAAATTACTCAAAGTGTCGAAGAGTTTTACAATCTTATCACAAATATGTTTAAGAGGTATTTAGGGTTGTAAATATCGATTGGTCAACTTGAATCTTGAATTGTAAATCAAGGAAAACCTTATCCTTATAATAAGAATAAGAAAAACAATTCAAATATAATAATGGACTAGAATATGTTACATGTCTAGAGAAGTTTTAACTTATGCACAACAATTCTATAAAGTAAGATTGAGAAATAATACCTTTTTTCTGAAATCTATTCAAAATTTGCCAAATTTTCTTCTAAATAGGTGTTTGTAAGACCTACTTACAAGCCATAAATTCCAAAGTAGCAACTGTCTCATGGGCCATAGACTTCATAGTATCAAGTTGCTTATTTCTTGCCTAAAGAAACCCATGGGCACTAATTACCGTGAGCGCTACAAGATGTAAGTTCATTTATGCTCATGAACTTCAAATTGGAAACTGTGCACGTATTTTTTCATGCACCTACTAGGACTTGAGCTTCCTACTATGAATAAAACACCCCTAATATACCTAAACAATATTTCTACTCAAGGGTTTATTCCTACATGCATAGAAGAGTAAATTTTCAATCCTTGGATATGAAAACTGAATTGTAATATATATAGTTCTGGTTTTTTTTTTTCTCTTTTTTCTTTTTAATAGGATAGAAACAATGTAAACTTTGAAACGGGAACTATAAACTCAAAACGGGAACTCTGGCCAAAAAACCCCAAAAAAACATCAAAAACAGTGCTAAAAACGAAAAGTGTGTATACTGGAACGATGTTTTATTTTTTAGGCGTCAATTTTGAACATGTTTTAAAAATGGCAGTGACTACACAATTTACTATGAAATTTTCGTGCAAAATATAGCTTCAAAATGAAAGTGATGATACTAGAACAATGATTTTTTTTTTAGGGTCAATTGTCAAAATTTAAAAAAAAATGCTAGTAAAACCAAATTTTTATGTGTCAAACAAAGTTGTTTATGAGGCAAAAAACACATTAATGTTTTTGGTAGAATATCATTTTTCTTTCTTAAGTATAAATTCAACATGTTTTCAACCATAACATGCTAGATACAAAAGAAATTGAAATTTTTTCAACTATAAAATTAAAAAACCATGACATTATGAACAAATTACATCACTAAATGAATTCAAAATTCATTATTTGTATATTGAATAAAACATACATTATATCTCTAATTTAATATTGCATTGTAGATATTTTAAACAATAAAATTTATCATAATTAAGACATATAATCCAACAACATAAAAATGCCTCATAACTTCTTATTTAACACCATATGGAAAACATTAATTTTCTTTGAAGATACGATGCATACATCAATTATATAAACTGTCTTAAACAATTATTCAAAATCAGTGATATTTTCTTACACACCATCAGAATTCACATCTTCAGATGAGTGACTGGATGCTGACAAAGATGTTCCATATTCTTCTCTTTCATCAACTAGTGCCCCATCTGAGTCCACATGCATGCCCAACATTTCAGGTTTCAAAATTCTTCTAGATCTACGATTGGTTTTAGCAGACTCCCATGTCAACACTGTTCCTTCTGGTAACAACCTTTTCAGAATCTCTATCGTCTTGAAGCAAAGAGTTCCTCTCTTTGTTAAATTGAAGTCATAAACAAGTATGTCAACATCCTCCAATTTTAATATGTCTGTGCGACGGCGATTTATATTTGTACCCTTTCTTTTTCTCTTTCCGCCATTTTTTTTGTCAACTACCATCTCTGGCTTATACACACCATTGAATGGGTGTGTATTTGTGGCATACCAATGTATTTCAACACTTGTAACATCCTCATTTTCTGTAAAGACCTTTATAACTTTAGCAACCCAAAATGGATAGCCATTGGGATCTCCATCTGCTAGCACTGTAATCATGCAAACCTCCTTAATATCCTGTACTGAACCCCTATAAAGGTCTTCCATGGCTTCATGTTGTGCACGAGATCTTCTGGAACCAATATACATCTCTCTTTCCGCTGCCTGTGAAGAATTAATAATACCTTGAGATTGTTGTTGTTCAACAATGTTTACTTCCTCATGTTCATTCGACACATTTTGTGGCCAAATAAATGGATTTTTCAAAGGTATATCTTCATTTGTTGTTGTTGAAATGATATCACTTTGATTATTGAAAAATGAGTCCCACCAAACTGAATCAGCAATGTCAAAGTACTCATATGTATATCTAATACATTTTTTAATTTCCTCCAGGAAATCAAAATAATTTATATCTCTATTCTGTATGCGTGCATTCTGAACTTCACCAACTGATTGTAATAACAATATTTTTGATGCAAATATTGGATGATCTAGAATGAACTTAAAAAATTGCAAACCTAATGACAAAGCCCATTTTGTAGTAGTTGAATACTTCTTGCCCCATATTAGTGTTTTCCCATAATTTTTTTTGATACGAAATTGATGTTGGAAGCTAATGTCATTAAGTTGTTCAATGCATTTCCCCTCACCATATGATCCCAGAATAAACCTTCGCATGTCAACAGTTTCTTCCAACACATCAAAAGTAGGCTCTTGCATGTATGATTTCTTAATACATTCAATTAGTGATGGCAAGCTCCCAACTTCCTTCCTCCTCAATGTGACTGAAATACGACTGAACATCTGATCAATATGGTCATGAGTGTGCCCAACAAGAAGGAAACCAACCTTTACCTTTTGAAAAATTCTCAATTCAACAAGCATGTTTAGATATCCAAAAACAACCTGATTTTTGTTTTCACGGCAAGTTTTGTCCAATTATAGATACAAAACTTCAGGAAGATTACCAGACCAATGAGAAATCACATCATGAATTATGTTTATGGTCAGATTTGCATCATTATGAATATTTGGAGTTGTGAAGTACACCCTTGGGAACATTTTCCCATTGAAGACCATACAACCGACCAAGTGAAACTGAATAAAATTTTCCTCCTGTAAATTTTTGGGTGTGCGAACAAAATGTGGTAAAAGTGTTTTCTTCTGGTCCATACCATCAATTATCAAACCCAAATATTTATTCGGATTATCATAACACTTCTTTTGATGCTTGTACAACTTCTTCCTTTCGTTTGTTTGTTGTTCGCGATGCTCCTGAAGTTCTTTGACAATTAAATCTACACAACATAAAAGAAATTCATTAAGAAATATGTTTTCATAGTTGATCACTATACAATTTTAAAGTTGAAGTTATGAATGCTTACCTCTTTCTGAACCTTCACATTTGTCCCTTTTTTATTTAAGAGAAGCACATGTACTGCAAATCCCCATCCTTGTCTTCTTAGGAATATGGACATTGTTGAATTCTTTCTTCCATACCTTCACAAAATATTGATATGTAATAAACCGGCCATGTCCCTCAGCACCTTCTACATATTCTTTGTATAAGTTGTAGATTTCTCGTCTTGAAAAATTATCTGGAATATGTATTGTCTCTCTATTTGGCATACACTCTCCATGCTTTGAAAAGAAATCTTTCATCCATGACATTGCAGTGTTTGATAATGGCCCAAACTGTCTTTTATGACGTACTTCTGAATAAAATGTGGGATCCTTTTCCAAATTTTCTTGAATTCTCGAGAGACAAAAATTCCCTATTGAATGAAACATATTGAAAGCTTTTCTACACATAAATAAATTCCTAATATGATAATCATAACCTGACAATGTAGATTGCATGCACCCAACTAAATATGAATTTTGCATGCTTTTATTCATTGACAAATATCTCTTCCTACTTTCTAATGCAAATGTGAAATCCATATGTTTCAAGCAATTTTTTTGGCAACATTCACTTGAAATGAGAGCAGTGATAGAACTTCTTCTCGTCAAATATTCTGCTCTACCCCTTGTATAACTAGAACATCTTGTATTGATACGAAAAGGTCTGCTCCTACTCCTCAATACAATATTTCTTGGCAACATCTCCATCATTGGATCATCATTTGTATAAGGATTTTCATCATCATTAAAAGGAATGTTATCCACACTATGATCAGCTCTGCTTTTCAAATATTGACTTGGAGGATATTCTTCATCTTCCCCTTCTTCAGTGCTACTGTCATAGTCCTTAGAATTCAGACTGAATGGAAAATCTAACTCGATGTTTAATGGATATTCTTCCTCATGTGCATTGTCAGTGCTACTCTCATAGTCCATAAAATTAGGACTATGTCGAAAATGTGGTTGTTTACTTATTGAAGATGCTACATCTTGTCCTTTGTCACTGCTACCTTTATACTCATTAGAATTAGAACTAAGTGCATCAACCTGTCCTTCATCACTGCTACTCTCATAGTCCTTAGAATTAGGACTAAGAGGACACTGTGACACTCCAGTCTTTTGAAAGTCATCATCACGCTCTTCATAACTGTTGCTCTCATAGTCCTTAGAATTAGGACTAAGTGGACACCGTGACACTCCAATCTTTTGAAATTCACCATCCCGCTCTTCATCACTGCTACTCTCATAGTCCTTAGAATTAGGACTAACTGGACACTGTGACACTCCATACTTTTGAAATTCATCATCATGCTCTTCATCACTGCTGCTTTCATAGTCCTTAGAATTAGGACTAAGTGGACACTTTGACACTCCATTCTTTTGAAATTTGTTATCACGCTCTTCATCACTGCTGCTCTCATAGTCCTTAGAATTAGGACTAAGTGGACACCGTGACACTCCATTCTTTTGAAATTCGCCATCATGCTCTTCAAAACTGCTGCTCTCATAGTCCTCAAAATTAGGACTAAGTGGACACCGTGACACTCCATTCTTTTGAACTTCACCATCATGCTCTTCAAAATTGCTACTCTCATAGTCCTCAGAATTAGGACTAAGTGGACATCATGACACTCCATTCTTTTGAACTTCACCATCATGCTCTTCATCACTGTTGCTTTCATAGTCCTTAGAACTAGGACTAAGTGGAACCTGTGAGTCTTTATTTATTTCAAATTCTCCATCTCCTCTTTCATCAGTGTTGCTCTCATAGTCCTTAGAATCAGAACTAAGTGGAAGAATTGACTTTCTATTCATAGTGGAAGAATTCCCGCTATATTCATCAATATGAATAGAGTTGTTACGCGATGAAGATGTTGATGGTGTATAAATCGAAACTTCACTATCAGAACAATCCATCCCTTTCAAATAGAAGATGTTGAATGATACAAATGGAGAGTCTCCTAAGGATATTATATAGCTTAAAGAATGAAATTTTCCCTCCAAAATTATTCCCTCCAAAAAGTTTCACGAAAATATTTCCCTCCAAAAAATTTCGCGAAAATATTTCCCTCCAAAAAGTTTGTTAGATTTATTTACCTTCATTATTTTATTCTACAATTTATTGAAAAATGTAAACTAATTTTTTTAATGAAATAAATCACTAAAATTAAAATTGTAAACTACAACTTCTACATTAATTATTTTAATGGTTAAAGTATATAATATTTACTAAACAATTGAATTTTTTTATTTTTATTTTTATAATATATTCTAAAACAAATTAATCCCACATTCAACCCGTTGTAAAACAATTCTACAATATTCGCTTTATAATATTTTAAAACAAATTATCCCACATTAACCATACGGTAAAACATCTCCGTAATTTCATTATCACTATTACTCACGTCACATCCAGGTTTTCTGAAGTTCGTTGAAAGACTCGTGAATTTGTGGAGCAGCTATATTGCTATCAACAACATATTCAACGAAGAATTCTCACAATTGAAAGGTAAGTTAAATTTTTTTCCTTGAAAATTTTCATATTAAATTAATTTAATGAAGAAGATTTTTTTTTAAATTAATAATTTTTCTGAGCCAAAATAACAATTACGTCCATCGTGAGCATGGTGGGCCCAACCAAACTCAATCGCCCAATAGTCGTGGGTGGGTCGCCATGGTGTCGCGCGGTGGGCGGGGAGGTCGGGCGGGGTGTGAGGGCATGGAGGGGTGGCATGTGAGGGCTGCAATGCCCACCCCGGCGGCTCACCCGCTTGTCGTAGGGGTTAGGTGATTCTCAGAATCGCCCAACCCCCGCGGCAGGCGGGCGAGCTGCTGGGGTGGACGCCGCAGCTCGACTCGCCCTTTATCACCAACCCCCCATTCTCGACACTCTGACCCCCTTCAACCACAACCTGTGCCCCTACCTCCTTACCCCCGCTCCGCATCCCCACATGACTCGTCAACACTCCCATCCCTACCCGCACCTGCCCCCTCACCCGCATGCCCTCCCCATCATCCACCCCCTCACCTCACGCACCCTCCCCACACCGCCACCCTCTCCACCCCCTCACAATCGCCCTTCCGCCCACCTCACCCGACCTCCCACTCCCCCCGGGTTCTCCTCACTCCACCCCTTCCCTCCGCGCCCACCCTCCACCACTCCCACGGCCTCCCCACACCCCTCCCCACCGGGACCCCCTCCCTCCCCGCACCCTCCTCCCCCTCTCCACCCACACCTCCCCCTACCCCCCCCCCCCCACCCATGACCCCTGCTCTCCCCCTATCCCCCCTCACACTCCACGACCCCTCGCCTCCCCCTCTCCACCCCCTCACAATCGCCCTTCCGCCCACCTCACCCGACCTCCCACTCCCCCCGGGTTCTCCTCACTCCACCCCTTCCCTCCGCGCCCACCCTCCACCACTCCCACGGCCTCCCCACACCCCTCCCCACCGGGACCCCCTCCCTCCCCGCACCCTCCTCCCCCTCTCCACCCACACCTCCCCCTACCCCCCCCCCACCCATGACCCCTGCTCTCCCCCTATCCCCCCTCACACTCCACGACCCCTCGCCTCCCCCTCTCCACCCATGACCCCAACCCTCGCCCCCACCTTCCCACGCCCCCTCACCCACCCCGCACTCATCCCTGCCTCCCCTCCACCCTCCTCTCTCCCCACCTCACCCACTCCCACCCCCCCAACCCCCGCCCCCCCATACCCACTGCCCACCCCTCCTCCCCCCCCTTTACCCACCCCCCTCCCTACCCACTCCCCACCCACCCCTCCTCCCCATCCCCCTCGCCCCTCTCCTCCCCTCCCCTCCCCATCCGCCTCTCCCCTCGCCCCGCTCCCTCCCCACCGCTCCCCATCCCCCTCTCCCCTCACCACCCACGGCCTCCCCTGCCCCTCCACCCTCCTCTCTCCCCACCTCCCCGCCACCCCCCTCCCTCCCCACCCCTCTCTCCTCCTGCCCCTCCCCTCCCCCTCTCCACCCCCCCTCCCCTCCCACGGCCTCCCCCGCCCCTCACACGGCCTCCCTCGCCCTCACCGATTGCCCGCCCCCCGCCCGACCGGCGACCGGGCAATTCCGGGAGCCGGTCAGGCAGGGGGGCGGGCCACCAGCAAGGGTGGGGGAGGTCGTGCGAGGGGCGGGAGAGGCCGTGGGAGGGGAGGGGGTGGGGAGCGGCGAGGGGAGAGCGAGGTGGGGAGGGAGGGAGGGGAGCGAGGGGGGTGGTGATCAGTGGGTATGGAGGGGGGCGAGGTGGGGATGGGGAGGGGTGTGTAGGGGGTACGGAGGCGGGCGAGGGGAGGGGGGTTGGGGGGGGCGAGGAGGGGATGGGGAGGGGTGGGGAGTGGGTAGGGGGGTTTGGGGGGAGGGGGGTGGGGAGTGGGTAGTGGGTAGGGAGGGGGGCGAGGGGGGGATGGGGAGTGGGTAGGGGTGGACGAAGCGAGGGGGGTGGAGAGTGGGTGGGGTGGGGAGAGGGATGGGGATGTGGGGGGGAGCGAGGGGGGGAGGGTGAGAGCGGGTGGTGGGGGAAGGAGGGGAGTGGGGGAGCGAGGGGGGTGGAGAGTGGGTAGGGGGTGGTTTGGGGGGGGGGGGGGGGCGAGGGGAGAGGGGAGTGGGGAGTGGGTTTGGCGGGGGGGGGGTGACCGTGGGTGGGTGGGTGGGAGGGGGGAGAGGGGCGCGGGTGTGCCGGGGTGGGGGGGGGTCAGGGTGGTGTCGTGGGCGGGTGTGCGAGGGGGGGTCGGGGTAGGGAGTGTGTGGGGGGAGGGGAAGGATCGTGGGCAAGGGGGGCGGCGAGGGGGGGGAGTGTGAGGGGGGAGGGGAAGGGTCGTGGGCGGGGGAGGGGTGGGCGAGGAGGGTCGAGGTGGGGAGTGTGAGGGGGGGAGGGGAAGGGTCGTGGGTGGGGAGTGTGAGGGGGGGAGGGGAAGGGTCGTGGGTGGGGAGTGGAGGGGTAGGGGCAGGCCGCGAGGGGGGTGGGTGAGGGTGGAGGGAGAGGGAGGGGGAGGGGCAGGGCACGAGGGGTGGGTTAAGCGAGCGTGCGTTTGGGGGGAGGTGGGGGCACGTGGGTGGAGAGGGTGGCAAGGAGGGCATGCGGGTGAGGGGGAGCGAGAGGGATGGGGGAGAGGCAGGTGGGTGTGAGGGAAGAGGGTCGGCATGGGCGCGTGGGGGTGGAAGGGGGCCGGGTGCGGCGCCCCCGCACGCTTGCCCCCGCCCACACCCGCACACCCCTCTCACCCACACCCACCCGGCCCGCCCGCTGACCCCGCCCCATTGTCCCTCACCCGACCTCCCACCCGCCCGCCCGTTAGGGGTGGCTGGGCGATTCTAATTATACAAATAAAAAATTTATGATATATTTTCGTTGTTAATTTAAGTTAATATGTTTTTGTTATTTACTGATTTATGTGTTTCTATTTTTCAGGAAAATGACATCAAAGAAAATTTCTGTGAATCTTTCTGGACCAAAGACTCTTAAAGGTGCATCTTCAAAAAACATTGGTGAATGAACTCCACCTAAGCTCATGGCTACAAATCTTTCAAGTGCCTCAAGTGATAAGAAGATAATTTCAGACTGGAAGAATTCAAAAGAGGTGAAATTTCCATCAAGAGTCTGGTATGTGAAAGAAAAAGAAAGCACAAATATGAATATATATCTATATATTGATATATCGAATGATAATGGAAATTTTGAGGTGATGGGAAGAGTCATAGATATGTGTTCGGTACTGAACATTGAAGTTGTTTACGTACTTATAAAAGCTCCCAAGTCACATGAAAGGATTAAATACCGACTATCATATTCATTGTATGACACGAGAGAGGTATTTACAAAGTTGTGTAAACAAAACGTAAATTAGATGACACAAAACATTGTAAGTATTGTTATTTATATTTATATTTTGTGTTCTTGAAAGTGTCTTGCTACATTTTTTTAACTTTGTTTTTATTGACATATGATATTTTGTTTGGCAGAATTTTGTTGAAAGTTGTTCAATTAGGTTGGGAGGCATTCATTTCATAGAGCATGATATCATGAAAGTTGTCAACAGTTTTTACTCAGTGTCAGAAAAAGATATGGAAAACAAGCAAAATGTAGTAATTGATGATGCTACAAAACTACATCCAAAGAATAAAAAAAAAGGCCTCTGGTGGATAAATCTAGCAAGGGTAAACAAGTTACTTTTGAGGATGATGAAGTTGACACTGACAGTGAAGCATATGTTGCCATTACTGAAGATAACATTGGAACTGAGAAAAGTCGTAAAAGACCAAAAGTAAGAATGCCCAAGAATAAATCTGTTGAGAATGTTATGACGAAGAAAAGTAAAGTTGAAGATTTTGAAGTAGTCATTACCAGCAGTCAAGAACCTAGTGAAACTTCAAAAGAAAGTAGAGAAATCATTACATGAGGAGTTGATTTAGATGATGGCATTATCAAAACAAAACAAAATGCCATTCGACAGAATTTGACAAAGAGAAACTTAATTGATGGTGGTCGTACATTTCAGCTTAATGTCAGACAAACCTGTAAGGCAAGTGAAGGACAATGTCAATATCAAGTCAGAAAGCCACATCATCTGCATGTTCACAACTTGAAGGCATTGATGAAGTACAATCCATATGCTCATGTGGTTAGTTATGTGCTTCTTGTTGATCCACTTCAAGTTCCCAACAAAGAAGCATTTGATAAGTCAAAATGTTTTGAATACAATTATTATGTGCTTGGGGGGAACCATTCTGTAGAAGCTCAAAGACAATTGATGGAGGAATATCCTAATAACCCACGTTTTGAAACAATGAAATGTATCATTTATGCTAGTTTAAATGAAACAGAAGCAAAGTTAGTGGCATGGGATCATAATTTAGATAATGAATATAGGATGTCTATGACTTTCATCCAAAGGGTTAGATTTGTTCATAGTGAATTTCAAGAAAAATGTGGTGGGATAAATGTTACTGCAGATTTCCGAAAGGAATGTTGTATGGAAATAGGCTATCAAATTGAAGAGAAAACCAATTCAAAAGGTGGAAAAGGCAACAAAAATAGTGATTTATTCAGAGGTGTTGATAACATTTTCCAATTGGCATTTAGAACTGGAGATGTTTGGAAGTTGATTGATGAGATTTTTAGCATGTGGGAAGACATTGGCATTAAAAACCAAAGGGTCAAAAAGTCTAAGCCATTGATATGTAGCAACAGTAAATCAACTCCTGAACTGAAACAACTTCCAGACGATATGACTATCACGCCTTGGAGGGCGATGCAAGGAGTGAAAGATGAAAAAATTGTCAAAACAATATTATCTCGTGTGAGGTCAGGGGAATTATCATTGGAGGAAATGTCTGAAGAATTTCAAAAGTAAGTTTGCTGAATTATTTTTATTTATATCTAGATTATAGTTATCTTTTAAATAAAACATGTTGTTCTTGGTAGTATTTGTTATACATATCATTATATTAACTTTTTCTTACTTTATCTATGCAGTCACAAAGTTTACATGAAAATTCAAGAACAAATGGTTAGATTGTTGAATGAAGATAGTTGGGATGATGTTGTACGCAACTATCCAAATTCAAGTTCTACATCAACATTAAAAGCTTTTTATCTTGCATTTAAAAAGGTATCTTGATTTATACATTCATTTTTATTCATTTGTGTACTATTTTTAATTTATAACTTACACATATATTTGTTTATTTTATAAAAGATGAGGAAGGAAGATAATGGAGCACCAGACAGTTTCAAGACTTTTATTGAAAAAATAAAGATCGAAAGACTGAGGAAGCAACGTATTAAGAATGTTGAACTTGATCCAACTCTTAATCATTTCATTTGGAATGGGCTAGACACTATTCAATATCAAGTAATACAAGGCGACTGTGAAGACATTGCTAAACTCATACCAAAAAGGGATTATGCCCTAGTTATTGCAGATATTCCCCATGGTTTCAATATTCCAAACATTTACTATGATAGTGACCCTTATACTTATCAAGCTTTTAATAAAGTGGTTGCGGGATTTGTAGAAGTGACGTCATCACCATTATGGAGATTTGTGACATTTCATTCAGACACACAATTGACAATGATATTGTCAAGCTTCAAGGGGAAAACAAATTCAAGGATGCAGCTTACATGGTAAGACGTTTAAAATGTATATTTGATTAATGTTGAAAAATTCATTTATGTAAAAGTTAATTGAACTTTTACTATTTCATGTTACAGGCAAAAGTCAAATCTTCTTAACAATGAAAATCAACAATTTATAAATGACTGTGAGTTCATTCATATTGATAGTTGGGCAAAAGATGATAGACATATGTCTATGATTATTAATCAGGTGGATGGAAAGAGTCATAGCCAAACACTGACTTATGATGCTGTTGTGAGAAAACTAACATATGAAGACAAAGAGACAAAAGGAGAGATAGTTAACATTTATCAAAAACCACAATTATTGATTAACTATCTTATAGACATATGTTCAAATGAAGGAGATTGGGTTCTGAATTTATTTTCTGGCTTAGGTAAGTTTTATTATATGGAATTGAATTTCAATATGTTATTTTTTTAATTAATATGTCATTGTACTAATTTACTTCATTATTTCTTTTGTGCTTGATAATTAGGTACAACACTAGCATGTTGCCTTCAAAAAGGAATAAATTGCATTGCAATTGAGAAAGATCCATTACAGTGCAATTTCATTCAGCAAAGAATTAATGCTCTTTAATTTCTTCCAGATGCAATGCAAGAAATTGGGTTGAAGAAATGAGACTTTAGTGAATCATGTGTGGCAAAAAAGGAAAAGGAACCCCAACCACCATTACATGGAATGTTTGAAAACACATACATTGGGAGATTCGCAGACATCAAAGATCCATTAGAAGAGGAAATGAGCAAAATGAAGCAGAAAATATTGTGGAAGAAGATAAGGATGAAACTCTAGAGGACGAAGAGTTTGGATTACGTGACATTGTTGATTAAATTTAAGTTATGCTTGGAAATCAAGCTTTGCAATGTTTTGACTTTGACATTTTATGAGAAGAATAATCAATCAATTAAGGTTGTTATGCGTTCAATATTTGTAATATGTGATTTTCGCATTGATTTTTAAGTTAATCATTATTTTTTGAAAAAAAAAAACTGATTATTATAATTTTTTGACATGAAATTCATAAAAAAAAAACTATTATTTAACCATTTTTAATTAAAATTTTCGTATAAAAATTGTGATTTTGACATGTCAATTCTAGCAAAAAATTATCAAAATGTGTAATTTTTTTGTTATATTTATGTTAAAATGGTTATTTTTATGTCCATTGTTAAAAAAAATATTGTTTTTTAGAAACAATTATTTCATGTGGATTGAAAAATTAATTAAGGATGTATAAATATGTAGATTAGCGAAAATTCAAAATATCGAATTTCTAATTTATAAAGGCAAAACAATAAAAATCTCATTACAAAAAAAATTAAAATTAAAATAACAAAAAAGAAAATATGAAGAAAACGACCACTTCAAAAACTATCAAATTTAGAAAATAATTATTTACATTTCATACATTAGAAAATTTAAAGTCAAAAAATAGGTCTTTTAAAAAAAGGGTGTGATGCAGAATACTCACTTTTTTAAATCAGCATGAAAATCACTACCATTCTAAAACGTAATGTACATAAAAAAAATTAAAGTGCCAAGAACCATGCTCTAAAAAAAACATGTGTTCTGCATCACCCTTTTTCAAAATCAGGTCACTTTTTTGCTATCTCTACGAAACGGGTAACAATATCAGTGCCCGTTTCAAAGTTTACACTGTTTAGAAACTAAGAGACAATTTTTTCTCATTTTAGAAAGCAATTACCTCTTTATTGAAAGTTGAAGAAACTTCTCTTATCCAATTTTTTGGTCTTTGCTCCCTCTTTTCTATTCACGTTTAGCCTACTGGTTTGTGCACCTTACCATATAGTAAGGGTAATTTTCTTCCTTTGGAATCCCCAATCTATAAAAGCCATACAAAAGAGCGTAAAAATAACAAATTTTGAAGGGCTTGAAAACCTCCTTCACTAAAACATTGTGCAAGTCTCTACAAAGACAATCCCCACCTCAACAAGAGAAATAATCTCATTAGCGTTTCACACAATCTAACCTCTCTCAACTGACTCTCCATGTATATTTATGCATTATATCAACCATTTATCATTAAGGTACTTCTCATGGCCACCCCTGACCTTGTTTATAGCACTCACATGTAATGCCTTATTTTTGTTTATCTAATATGCATATTAATCACCCACATTTTCATTATTTATTCCTCGTTTTACTCACACACTTTTTGAATAATTTCCCCTCTTAATTTTAAATGCATGTATGTGTGTGTGTGTGTGTTCAGATGATATTAACATTCTCAGTTAAACATTCTCAATTAAACTAAATCCTTGGTTATAGCAATCACATGTAATATCTTATTTTTATTTATCTAATATGACTATTAATTGCCCACATTTTCGGTATTTATTCCTCATTTTACTCACGTTTTTGAATATTTTCCCCTCTTTTTTTTAAATGCACACGTCTATGTGTGTGTGTGTTGATTATATTACATTCTCAATTAAACTCAATATTTTAAATATAAAGTGAGTGTTTCCCTTAATTTCAATGTTTCAAATTCATAATTACTTTACTTTGAAGAAGGATAAACATTCTACACTTTTTTTTTTTGAGATCGCCAAAATCCAACTAGGCAATCCTTACAAAAATTGCAGTGTTAGATTTAATGAAAATTTTGTTCTTAATATGGAAATGAATTTAACATCTTGAATACCCTTATTGTGGTTAAAATTTGACAGTTGTAATTCCATCAACCCAAAATACTTCTCACTAAATTTCGAAGTTCCCTTTTCACTATTTTGAGTGGCCAAAATATGATCAATTTTTAGTGTGTTTAGATTATGACCTTTATTTTTCTCTAATTTCTACCTAAATAAGTGCATTTCTATTTTTTTAATGGAATGCCTATCATGAGGAAACCCTTAGGCACTTTCCCTCATTCTAATTTCTACCTAAATGAGTGCATTTCTATTTTTTTAATGGAATGCCTATCATGAGGAAACCCTTAGGCACTTCCCCCCATTCTGATGATGGTACTTACAATAAACTAGATTCTTCAAGGTTCAAGGCCATATCAACAATTGTCTCATGAAGAGCACAATAGTTAGATGGGGAAGATAACAATATTCCTTCCAACCAGTTAATATAGTAATATTTAATGAGTGCATTTATATTTATATGATGGCATTTGCATTTAATGTATGCACTTCTATCATTATTAAGATATTATTTTTAAATGACATGCATGTGATATATGTACCTTTATTTAAAAAAGAGGAATCTCAACTAGTACCAAGGGTGAGGACATGGTCTCTCAATCTCTAACCTTTGTATACACATAAGATGAGTGAGATTTTTTTCAATCTATCCCATTTTACTATTGGTGAGAGACTTGTAGTTTATTGAGGAATAAGGATTCCATGCCTTTATAGCACCCACTTAGTTCATGTGGGTGACCTTTGTAGCCTAGCCTCATGGCATTGTTCAACCCTCCGGGTATGCACATGTCCATTCTAACCTTGGTCTACATGTAGGGAGTTTCTAGTAGGTAGGAGTAACCTTAACCTCTCCTTATGGTACACATGTCACATCTCCTCTATATAGTCTTTACTCATATGCATGCTAAGATGGAAACTCTAACCCTTATACCTACACACACCTAGGAACACACATCAAATAACAATATCTAAATAATCAAAAGAAAAGATGATTATATGTTCACATGCATCTAACTTGAGACATTCACAAAATTATCACACTAATATAAGTATATTGACAAGAACACCTTCTATAGAACCTTCAACCACCAAGATTTTTTAGTTATCATGAAAAATAGTTAAAACCTCTGCTAAAACATTTACTATTAATGGTAGAGGTTTTAACATCATTATTTTTTATAAATTTGCCAAATATTGTAACACTAAAGACCTCTACCAAAACCTTTGCTAGACTGTATTTTTCTTGTAGCATCTCTATTCTTTTGTTGCATGCATCATCAACTTTAGTATACATGCTATGACCTTTGCACTACAACATCCTTTGTTCTTGCAAAATTCTCTTAGAATCACATTATTCCACCTTTAGCACCCATATATATTTCTCCCCTACATAGTGCATCTTGTGCACGTTGATATCCTCTTGAATGATGGATTTCAAACCATTCACATAACTTGAAATTCAATGTTCTTCCTCCTATTGATGTCCAACAAAATATCTGTTGACACCTAATCCTCTGCGATTGGGTGAACTTGGAATGTGAACAGTCATCAGAAGATGAACTGAGCAGTCACATTCTTTGTATATAACAATAGCTACCTAATGAAATAAATCGTATCAGTTTTCTGCCAAACTGGAGTTACTCCTCGTCTGACATGGTATCAGAGCCAGATTCTCAAAATAGTTGTAACTCCCTTACTTTTTTGCTACTGTGGGCTATACGCTGGTCTGAGCACTGCCCACTGAACGTTGTCCTCTGACGTTCTGACCTGAACACTATCCTCAATGCCTCTGTCCTCTGCGTTGTAATTCATTGCCTCATGCCTCTGTCCTCTGAAGGATTACTTTGGTGAATGATTACTTGGTGCATCTGCGTTTTTTGAAGAACGCCTCTGTCCAGAGTGGAAGGCTGACAAAGGTGAATTGGTATTGCGTTTTTACTGCATTTTTGAATACGTTTGCTGCTGTTGTCGCTGTTTTGAATGTTATTTCAAACAAATACGTTTCCCTGTGTACCTGGAAGCCAGCGTCCTTGGAATAGGCCTTACCATCGAGGGCGTTACTGTTGGTGGCTTGAATTTCCGAATCGGTCACGGAAAGCTCCCTCGTACTTGTCCATGTGATTCATAAATATTTGCAGTGCGGAGTTAGAATTTTTTTTTTTTCTGGAATAGTATGCAGTGTTGAATAGTATGTTGTGTTGAATGGTAGCGTAGCGGAAGCGTGGTATGGCGCCGTATATTGGTTGATAACCTTACCGTGGTCATCCGTCCCAATTCAAATTCAATAAACGCAGTGGTGTCTGGAATGTGATAGTGGTGCTAAATGAATTCATTTGCGTACAGCATTACTGGGACCAAACTCCTTTATTTTTATCATTAGCGCAAAAAGAGTGGTGCAATTTTATTATTGTTGTGTCGAGTCGTCGTAATCTGGTTGGGTTATCATCTCAGTTTTTCAAGAGGACAAACTTTGTGATTTTGGGTTTGAGTGTGACGTGGTTTATTTTTGGAGTTTCCTATATGTGTTGTGGAGCTTTATATAGCAGCAAACGCAATATCCTTCCTAGATATTTCATGTGCCAAGCGGATATAGATTCAAATAAAGTTTTGAATGGTGCTGTTTCAAATGCGCGTTTTTAAATTATTGCTCAGTTCAGTTTGGTGTTCAGTTTGGTGCGTTTGGCTTGAATGATATTAACGCCTTTTTGAGTATTAACGTGGTGCACATCCAGGGAAACGTTGTGGGTGTATAGATATGACCGTCCAAGTCTGTATATGCGTAGAATGGTCTAGTATATATATTGAATGGTATATATTGAATGGCTTCCATTTGAATGCGTTGAATGGAATATGAACTGAGTTTGTAGAATGGAATATGTTGGATATATTATATGAGGATGCCTTTATAAACATTGGAGGGATTTGAAGAAACATAGTGCATAAAGTATTTGAAATCTTTTTGCCCTTTTGAGTATAATTTCACTGTATATCAGCAGAAGTTTTTTTTATCAGCAAAAGTTTTTTTTTTTTTACAGAATGCATTCAATCATCTCTATGGTAGGAATAGTTCTCACTGGCAAGGAGAACTATCCTGAATGGTCCCGGATGATAAAACACACCCTCATCTTCAATGAGTTGTGGAAAGGAGTGTGTGTCGGAGAAGTAGACAATGACCCAGTGCAGCCTACATCAGACAAAGAGCTCGTCATTTGGGAAAACAAGAACAACAAAGCCTATGCATTAATCACAACATTTGTAAATGAAGAAGTAAGTCGCCGTATTTACAAAAGCTGAAAGAACTCTATGACTCACATTCTGCACTTGAAGTTGTTCAGCTCATGATTAAACTCTTCACTCTTGAATTGAAAAATAATGATCCTCTTGCTCTTGCATCTGAAGTAAAGTCTATAATGCATGATATCAAATCCACTAAGGTTGAGCTAGATATCCCTCTTATTGCTTTTCTCAAGGCACTCTATCCTACCTACTCCAATTATCTTGAGTCTTTACAAGCAAATGGAAATCTTAAAGATATAACCTTTGACTCTCTTGTGAAAAAGTTTGTTGAAAGAGAGAAAGCCTTTGGAAAGAAGACAGCCCCTGAATCTTCTGAAGAGACTGTGTGCCTTGCTCATAAAGAAAAGCATCCTGCTCAAGATTCTACAAGAGGAAGAGGTGGACGAAGAGGAAGAGGAAGATACTTCAGAGGCAGGGGGGGCAGACATTCTCAAGAAGAAAAGGCAGACTTACACTGCATTCGCTGCAAAAGAAATGGATCACATGATGCTTCTACATGCAAGCTACCATGGGACAAAATTGAGCAGAAAAGAAACCAACAGAAAGGTAAAACTGATGATATAGACAAAGGTAAAGCACCTGAATCCGCTCACTATATTGAGGCACAATGTAACATTGGAGTAAATGAAGATTTGTTTAATGCTTCACTTGCTTCTTCGAAAAATGATTGGTTGCTTGATTCAGGAGCAACCTGTCATATGACTCATAGAAAAGATTTTTTTGAAGATTTCACTGACAATGTTGATGGAGCAGTATACTTTGAAAATCAGTCAAAAATCAAGCCATCAGGGCTGGGCACAATCAGGCTTAAACTGCCTGGTCTTCCAAACTTTCTTCTGGATCATGTTCTATATCTCCCACAACTCAAGAGAAACTTGTTGTCCTTGGTCCACATCCGCCAGCAAGGTCACTCCATTCATATGTTTGATGGCAAGCTTGAGGTAAGAAGAGCTTCTGACCACTCACTTGTCATGAGGGGAATAGAAGAAGAAAGACTTCTCAAACTGCAAGGAACCTCTACTCATGCACAAAATTTCTCATATATTTCTCATCATGAAGAAGGTACACTTCCATCAAGTTTATTATGGCATGCTAGATTTGGAAATTTAAACTATGACAGTCTCCGCTTATTGAAGAAAAATGGTGTTGCTGGTTTGCCTACAATTCCTAGGAAACATAAGCAATGTGATGCTTGCATTCTAGGAAAGCATAGCAAACAGTCTTTTCATGATTCATATTCAAGAGCACATAGGAAGCTTGAACTCATTCATTCAGATTTATGTGGTCCAATGCCTGTTCCTTCTGCAAATGGAAATAAATATATCATGAAATTTATTGATGATTACACCAGAATGTGTTGGGTTTACTTATTGAGGAACAAATCTGATGCTTTTCAAACATTCAAGAATTTTCATAAATGGATTGAAAATGATGCACAATCTCATATTAGGTCTATTCGCACTAATAATGGAAAAGAATATACATCAAATGAATTTGAAAACTATCTTCGCCAACATGGGATCAAACATCAAACAACTGTGCCTTATAATCCCCAACAGAATGGTGTAGCTGAAAGAATGAATAGAACAATATTGAATATGGTACGATCCATGCTTTTCTTCAAAAATGTAAAGATAATGTTTTGGGCTGATGTTGTTCTATGTGCTGCATATATAAAGAATAGATGTCCATCTAATGCTTTAAGAAACAAGACTCCTTATGAATTGTGGTATGGACATGTTCCTTCGGTAAAACATCTCAGGATCTTTGGTTCCACATGTTATGCTTTGATACCAAAGGTACATAGAAACAAACTTGGTGCTAGAAGTCGTAAGTGTATCTTCCTGGGGTATTCAAACGCCTCCAAATCATACCGCCTCTATGATGAAGTAAATAAAAAGTTTGTTGTATCTAGAGATGTAATTTTTCTTGAATCATCCAAATCTGACAATGTTGTTGAGCGGCAACTTGATCGCTTGGATAGATTCGCAAAAACAAAATCATTTCAAGAGTTTGATAATTAGATTCCACATCTTGAAGGGGGGATTCCTATACTAGATCAACATGTGGAATCTTCTTCTGAAGAACACTCTCCCCCGAATGAAACTCCAACAACGGATGATGCTTTAAGTGATGTAATTGATAGAATTGGGAGACTCAATCTTGATTCAGTCCCAACTCAATCAACAGAGCAGCCTGGACCATCTCAGAAAGGTCCCCCAAAGTGGCTGACAAAGACACTTGAAAGTGTTCATCCTGATGAAATTGGAAAAACAGGAACCAGAAATTCAAACCTAACAAAATGGAGGTGATGTAGATGACTCTAATTCACCTGTTGATATGGATGTTACTTATGATTGTGAATTGAACTTGTCTACAGATTTTGAACCAACTTCCTTCAAAGAATCTGCTTCTCATGATGAATGGAAAGAAGCGATGCAAAAGGAGTATGATGCCCTCATAAAGAATGGCACTTGGACGCTGGTTGATCCTCCATTTGGAACCAAAACAATTGGCTGCAAGTGGGTCTACAAGAACAAGTACAAAGCTGATGGCTCACTTGACAAGCACAAAGCTAGGCTTGTGGCAAAAGGTTTTGCACAGAAGGAAGGGGTCTATTATAAGGAAAATTTTGCCCCCACAGCAAAATGGGCCACCATCCGGACACTCTTTGCACTAGCAGCTCAGAACGGTTGGAAAGTCCATCAAATGGATGTAAAAACTGCCTTCTTGAATGGAGATCTAAAAGAGAATGTTTTTATGTCCCAGCCTGAAGTATTTGTTGTGAAAGGATATGAAAAAAAAAGTATGCAAACTTGTGAAGTCCTTGTATGGCCTCAAACAAGCACCGCGAGCCTGGTATGAAAAACTAACTGAGCATATTCTGAAACTCAACTTCAATCATTTTGATCTTGATGATGCAACTTTATTTGTCAAGAAAGTTGGCAAAACAATTGTATATCTTGTGGTATATGTAGATGATCTTTTAATGACAGGGAACAATGAAAGCTACATTGCATCCATAAAGAAGGAATTGGGAAAAAGTTTTGAAATGACTGATTTGGGCTATGTTCATTACTATCTTGGCATTGAAGTAACCCAACATCCAAAATCCATATTTCTTTCTAAAAAGAAATACATTGGAGATTTGTTAAATAGATTTGGCATGACAGAGTGCAATCCTCTTTCTACTCCAATGGAACAAAACTTAAAGCTCACATCTATTGAAGGAAAGGAATTTGAGGATGCAACAAAGTATAGACAGCTTGTAGGAAGTCTCATCTACTTCACTACTACCAGACCAGACATTTCATTTGATGTTGGAATCCTCTCCAGGTTTATGCAAAAGCCTTGTGAGGGACATTGGTCTGCTGCAAAAAGAGTTCTAAGGTACTTGAAGGGAACTCAAGACCTTGGAATCAAGTATACACAGGTGGACGACTTCAGCTTGATTGGATACTCTGATTCAGATTTCAATGGAGACAAAGAAACTGGGGTATCTACTTCAAGATATGCTATGAGTCTTGGATCAGGAGCTATCTCTTGGAGATCACGCAAACAATCAGTTCCAGCAGATTCCACAACAGAAGAAGAATACGTGGCAGCAGCTGAAGCAACGAAAGAAATTGTGTGGCTCAGAAAAATTCTTGAAGATTTGTAGGTAAAACAAGTACAATCAACTCCACTCATGATTGACAATACCTCTGCAATAAAGTTGTCCAAGAACCCAAAGTTCCATGATCGTACAAAGCACATCAATACTAAATATCATCTGATCCGACATCATGTTGAGGCCAAAACAATCCATCTCCGTCATTGTTCCACAAATGAGCAAACTGCAGACATCTTCACCAAAGCGCTTGGAAGAGAAAAGCTTGAAAGATTCAGAACGATGCTTGGACTCACCAACATCCCTTCAGATTAAGGGGGGGAATGTTGACACCTAATCCTCTGCGATTGGGTGAATTTGGAATGTGAACAGTCATCAGAAGATGAACTGAGCAGTCACATTCTTTGTATATAACAATAGCTACCTAATGAAATAAATCGTATCAGTTTTCTGCCAAACTGGAGTTACTCCTGGTCTGACAATATCAAACACTTAAAAAACTCCTTTACGTAGTCTTTTTTATTGTTATAACTAGTGGAATTAACAATTGGGGTGGTCTTACACTCACATTACACAGGGTCAACTATCACTATAAGAAATAGGTGCACCAAGTTGTCCCTAATGTGACCATATATTAATTGGAGGGATCGAACCAAGGACCTCATAATATTTTACATAACATGCTTTTCCAAGTGAGATATGCCCTCAAGGACTCTTTTTTTTTAAAGATAAAAAACAACAAACTTTCTATTAAAAAGTTGTTTACATTTTCAAAAAGTGCCAAGATATACCCCATATCTCATAAATTCTGCTTACAATTTTCCTGTACTCCACAGAATTAAAAAACATACACTACTGAGAGATGAGCCTATATATCCAAAAACATAAGACTACACAGTCTAGATTCTAAAATCTATTATAGAATATAGGATATATTTTTGTCTTCTAATGTTTCCCAGCTTTACAATATACAAATAAAAGAAACCACTTTTTTCCCCAAGGAAAAATTGCAATTTTCATTAAGATGTTGAAAATTACATGCTGTAGATGCTTGGAAGCATACGCTGTAAGGGTGGTTGTTGCCACTGACTGTGTGATACTGTCAAAAATCTATCCCAGGTTGGGAGACTAATAAGTTAATACATATGATATATGTCTGATGAAAAATATATACATGAATAAACTAAGAAAATTATAATCACAGTCATATCTCAAAAAAAAAAAAAAATCATAAATCAAAGCATGCCTACCCCAAAATGTTGATGATCATCATATGGTCTATGAAAATATCGATAGAATTCCTACTCTGTCTGCTCCTGGATCATCTAGAGCCCCTGAGGCTGGAGCACAACCTCCTTGGATAATATGTCAGAAACCTAGTTGCGCTCCTTGTATATGTGATGACAAGAGATATAGTCAAATTGAGATTTCAAAAGCAAAGTCTCGTCCAAAATATTTCGGAGTGTGTGCACGTGACATGCAGATTGTTGGTTAAACCAATTTATGATGAGTTTGGAATCACCAAAAACTTGAATGCGGCGAAATCCCTTCTCAAGTGGAAAATATAGAAAATGTTTGAGTGTAATATGTTCAGCAAAGTTATTAATTCCATCTCCCAGCACCATCTGGATTTTATAAAAATAATTTTCTGCAATATGAAGGAATACTCCCCCTCCATAACCTTGTTGTTGTGCTGAACCATCGAAGTATACCGAAGGGATTTTACTATTGATAATCTCAATAGAGATATTGTGAAGAGTGTGAGGGCGATCATCCTCTGGAATATTGTTGTATATAGAGATGAGATGTGTTGTTGCTTGAGGCCAAAGCAAAGCGATGCTCGAAAATATAAGTTTATTTCTTTGTAGCCAAATGCACCAACATACCAGGAGAGGGAGGTTCCTAATCTTGATTGGGTTTAAATCAGACCACCACGATTTCCAGGCTTCCAAAATATTAGCTCCATGCCAACGATTGGGAAGGCGTAGAATTGCAAGTACATTATGCCATAAGGAGATGGTAATAGGACATAGAAGAAATAAGTGTTCAATGAATTCAGATGCCTGTTTGCATAGGATACACCAGGTTGGTCCAAAAAATGTTCACTTCTGAATATTGTCCCATGTAGGGGATTTATGGCGAAGAATACACCACATGAATAATTTTTCTCTGGGAGGTGCCTTCAGCTTCCAAAGAGCGTGCGACCACCAATAAGAAGCAGAGGGTTTATGAGCAGAGTAAACAATATTTCTACTCAAGGGTCTATTCCTACATGCATAGAAGAGTAAATTTTCAATCCTTGGATATGAAAACTGAATTGTAATATATATAGTTTTGGTTTTTTTTTCTCTTTTTTCTTTTTAATAGGGTAGAAACTAAGAGACAATTTTTTCTCATTTTAGAAAGCAATTACCTCTTTATTGAATGTTGAAGAAACTTCTCTAATCCAAATTTTTGGTCTGTGCTCCCTCTTTTCTATTCACGTTTAGCCTACTGGTTTATGCACCTTACCATATAGTAAGGGTATTTTTCTTCCTTTGGAACCCCCAATCTATAAAAACCATACAAAAGAGCGTAAAAATAACAAATTTTGAAGGGCTTGAAAACCTCCTTCACTAAAAAATTGTGCAAGTCTCTACAAAGACAATCCCCACCTCAACAAGAGAAATAACCTCATTAGCGTTTCACACAATCTAACCTCTCTCAACTGACTCTCCATGTATATTTATGCATTATATCAACCATTTATCATTAAGGTACTTATCATGGCCACCCCTGACCTTGTTTATATCACTCACGTGTAATGCCTTATTTTTGTTTATCTAATATGCATATTAATCACCCACATTTTCATTATTTATTCCTCGTTTTACTCACACACTTTTTGAATAATTTCCCCTCTTAATTTTAAATGCATGTGTGTGTTCATATGATATTAACATTCTCAGTTAAACATTCTCAATTAAACTAAATCCTTGTTTATAGCAATCACATGTAATATCTTATTTTTATTTATCTAATATGACTATTAATTGCCCACATTTTCAATATTTATTCCTCATTTTACTCACATTTTTTAATAGTTTCCCCTCTTATTTTTAAATGCACACATCTATGTGTGTGTGTGTGTGTTGATTATATTACATTCTCAATTAAACTAAATATTTTAAATATAAAGTGAGTGTTTCCCTTAATTTCGATGTTTCAAATTCATAATTACTTTACTTTGAAGAAGGATAAACATTCTACACTTTTTTTTTGAGATCGCCAAAATCCAACTAGGAAATCCTTACCAAAGTTGCAGTGTTAGATTTAATGAAAATTTTGTTCTTAATATGGAAATGAATTTAACATCTTGAATACCCTTATTGTGGTTAAAATTTGACAGTTGTAATTCCATCAACCCAAAATACTTCTCACTAAATTTCTAAGTTCCCTTTTCACTATTTTGAGTGGCCAAAATACGATCAATTTTTAGTGTGTTTAGATTATGACCTTTATTTTTCTCTAATTTCTACCTAAATGAGTGCATTTCTATTTTTTTAATGGAATGACTATCATTAGGAAACCCTTAGGCACTTCCCCTCATTCTAATTTCTACCTAAATGAGTGCATTTCTATTTTTTCAATGGAATGCCTATCATGAGGAAACCCTTAGGCACTTCCCCCCATTCTGATGATGGTACTTACAATAAACTAGATTCTTCAAGGTTCAAGGCCATATCAACAATTGTCTCATGAAGAGCAAATATGTTAGGTGGGGAAGATAACAATATTCCTTCCAACCACTTAATATAGTAATATTTGATGAGTGCACTTATATTTATATGATGGCATTTGCATTTAATGTGTGCACTTCTATCATTATTAAAATATTATTTTTAAATAACATGCATGTGATATATGTACCTTTATTTAAAAAAGAGGAATCTCAACTAGTACCAAAGGTGAGGACATGGTCTCTCAATCTCTAACCTTTGTATACACATAACATGAGTGAGATTTTTTAAATCTATCCCATTTTACTATTGGTGAGAGACTTGTGGTTTATTGAGGAATAAGCATTCCATGCCTTTATAGCACCCACTTAGTTTATGTGGGTGACCTTTGTAGCCTAGCCTCATGGCATTGTTCAACCCTTCGGGTATGCACATGTCCATTCTAACCTTGGTCTACATGTAGGGAGTTTCTAGTAGGTAGGAGTAACCTTAACCTCTCCTTATGGTACACATGTCACATCTCCTCTATATAGTCTTTACTCATATGCATGCTAAGATGGAAACTCTAACCCTTATACCTACACACACCTAGGAACACACATCAAATAACAATATCTAAATAATCAAAAGAAAAGATGATTATATGTTCACATGCATCTAACTTGAGACATTCACAAAATTATCACACTAATATAAGCATATTGACAAGAACACCTTCTATAGAACCTTCAACCACCAAGAATTTTTAGTTATCATGAAAAATAGTTAAAACCTCTGCTAAAACATTTACTATTAATAGTAGAGGTTTTAACATCATTATTTTTTATAAATTTGCCAAATATTGTAACACTAAAGACCTCTACCAAAACCTTTGCTAGACTGTATTTTTCTTGTAGCATCTCTATTCTTTTGTTGCATGCATCATCAACTTTAGTATACATGCTATGACCTTTGCACTACAACATCCTTTGTTCTTGCAAAATTCTCTTGGAATCACATTATTCCACCTTTAGCACCCATATATATTTCTCCCCTACATAGTGCATCTTGTGTACGTTGATATCCTCTTGAATGATGGATTTCAAACCATTCACATAACTTGAAATTCAATGTTCTTCCTCCTATTGATGTCCAACAAAATATCAAACACTTATAAAACTCCTTTATGTAGTCTTTTTAATTGTTATAACTAGTGGAATTAACAATTGGGGTAGTCTTACACTCACATTACACAGGGTCAACTATCACTATAAGAAATAGGTGCACCAAGTTGTCCCTAATGTGACCATATATTAATTGGAGGGATCGAACCAAGGACCTCATAATATTTTACATAACATGCTTTTCCAAGTGAGATATGCCCTCAAGGAATTTTTTTTTTTAAGATAAAAAACAACAAATTTTCTATTAAAAAGTTGTTTACATTTTCAAAAAGTGCCAAGATATACCCCATATCTCATAAATTCTACTTACAATTTTCCTATACACCACAGAATTAAAAAACATACCCTATTGAGAGGTGAGCCTATATATCCAAAAACATAAGATTACACTGTCTAGAATCTAAAATCTATTATGGAATATAGACTATATTTTTGTCTTCTAATGTTTCCTAGCTTTAAAATATACAAATAAAAGAAACTACTTTTTTCCCCAAGGAAAAATTGCAATTTCCATTAATATGTTGAAAATTACTTGTTGTAGATGCTTGGAAGCATATGCTGTAAGGGTGGTTGTTGCCACTGACTGTGTGATACTATCAAAAATCTATCCCAGGTTGGAAGACTAATAAGTTAATACATATGATATATGTCTGATGAAAAATATATACACAAATAAACTAAGAAAATTATAATCACAGTCATATCTCAAAAAAAAAATCATAAATCAAAGCCTGTCTGCCCCAAAATGCTAATGATCATCATATGTTCTATGAAAATATCGATAGAATTCCTACTCTCTCTGCTCCTAGATCATCGAGAGCCCTTGAGGCTGGAGCACAACCTCCTTGGATAATATGTCAGAAACCTAGTTGCGCTCCTTGTATATGTGATGCCAAGAGATATAGTCAAATTGAGATTTCAAAAGCAAAGTCTCGTCCAAAATATTTTAGAGTGTGTGCACGTGACATGTAGATTGTTGGTTAAACCAATTTCTGATGAGTTTGGAATCGCCAAAAACCTGAATGCGACGAAATCCCTTCTCAAGTGGAAAATATAGAAAATGTTTGAGTGTAATGTGTTCAGCAAAGTTTCCCGGATGCGGGTGGTTGTTAGTTATAAAAGGTTTATGGCTCGTCAGCAGGGCAAGTGTCCACCCGGACAAGCCACGTACACCAGGAGGACTCGCCCTAAATGTCATAGCACGCAGCATTTAAGAATGCAGGTTATGGCTCATGGTAGAAGCGTCCCTTCGACATTTACTGCTCGCCTTGATAACTGGAACATGGCGCTTCAAAGCCACAGGTTCTCGGACATTCTCCCGCATTTCACGTTTGCTCTTGCTCTGGTCTTGAGGGAGGTGGCGGTGGCTCACTGTATTGGCTCCTATTCGGGTTCTGAGAGCGACTGTGGCGGTTCAGAGGCCTTCGATTCGGGCAATTCGGGGGCATACCCGCAGTCTGGTAAAGAGATTGGGAGCTTGGCGGTGTTGCAAACCTGCTACCCGCAGTCTGGTTTAAGGATTGGGAGTCTGGTTCTGAGGGAAACTACGCGTGAGCATACTTGCTACCCACACAATTCCAGTATGCAGCGAGAACGCCAACGCGGAATCAGTAGGCGTGGAAGTTATAGTGGCAGGGCCTCGTCTCAAAGGCATGCCCCCTCTCCCTCCTCCTCAATTGAAGTTTCTTCTGAGCGCAGACGAACCAGGGGAAGGCCTCCGGGCAGAGGAAGAGCGGCGGAATTTCAAGAGCGGATGGAATGCAGGCACTCTGAGCACCCAATGGTAAGATACCGCATTCCATGTACATTGTCTAATTCCACTTTCTTTGTAACGGTTTCGGTGGAGCACTGCAGCAATCCATGGGGTGAAGATGAGGCTCCTCGTGCTAGCGCTCCGCGGATTCCTAGGTTGGCACCCACAGTTGACATGCAACTTCCCGCCATTGACATTCTGCGCCCTGTTCAAGACAGCCTCTCCCCAGATCCTGGAGCAGGCCCAAGTGAACCTGTGCAGCGCAACGTTGGAAAGGACATCCACCAGCCTCCCCGTTGCAAGATGGAGGACGACCCGCACACCACTGATGATGAATAGTACGCCCAGCTTCGCGCTCCAGGTTTCTCAGCAAGGAATTTTCTCTTTGTCTGCTCCCACCGTTATCTTATATGTGTCTGCACTTTGTCATTATGTACCTCTGTTCTTCTCTGTTACAGTGTCGGCTATCTACAGTTGTTTCAGACTCCATGTGTTTCAGTCTCAGCTAAATATGTATGTCGGTCTCATGAATGTCGATCTGGTATCAGTCTTTTGTAATCCTGGAAATGAATATTCCTGAGTCTACTGTCAGTCCTACGACAGGAATTACAGGGCCTCGGCTCTGTTTGTAATACTGCTGATGTAATTTTTCTTTTGCTGTAATATAATAGCTCAGTCTTATTTAGAAAAAAAAAAATGTGTTCAGCAAAGTTATTAGTTCCATCTCCCAACCCCATCTGGATTTGATAAAAATAATTTTCAGCAATATGAAGGAATACTCCCCCTCCACAACCTTGTTGTTGTGTTGAACCATCGAAGTATACCCAAGGGATTTTACTATTGATAATCTCAACAGAGATATTATGAAGAGTGTGAGGGCGATCATCCTCCAGAATATTGTTATATATAGAGATGAGATGTGTTGTTGCTTGAGGCCAAAGCAAAGAAATGCTCGAAAATATAAGGTATTTCTTTGTAGCCAAATGCACCAACATACCAGGAGAGGGAGGTTCCTAATATTGATTGGGTTTACATCGGACCACCACAATTTCCAGGCTTCCAAAATATTAGCTCCATGCCAACGATTGGGAAGGCGTAGAATTGCAGGTACATTATGCCATAAGGAGATGGTAATAGGACATAGAAGAAATAAGTGTTTAATGAATTCGGATGCCTGTTTGCACAAGATACACCAGGTTGGTCCAAAAAATGTTCACTTCTGAATATTGTCCCATGTAGGGGATTTATGGCGAAGAATACACCACATGAATAATTTTTCTCTGGGAGGTGCCTTCAGCTTCCAAAGAGCGTTCCACCACTAATAAGAAGCAGAGGGTTTATGAGCAGAGTAGTTGAGAGGATATCCCTCCTTAGGAGAATAGGAACCATGTTGCGAGTGAGCCCATATGATCTCATCCTCTCCCTCAGTGATCCAAACATGTGATTCAAAGAGTGCGCTAATATAGGATTGCCAATCATTGTGCCAGATGTTTGGTATACCCAATAGTTCAACAGATTTCCAGGTTTGATAGAAAATATTAGAATTGTCTGGATCAACAATTTGAGCAAGTCGAGTGATACCTGTGTTCGAGAGGAAGTGTAGGAGCTCAGGGGGGAGATGAAAAGCATTCCCACATCCAGACCAAGGATCCATGCCAATACGAACCAGGTTACCAGATCCGATCCTCCAAGTTAATCCATCACGGATGTATGATAGAGAGTTCAAAACTGCTCTCCAGATAGTAGATATATTTGTTCTGTTCCATGAAGGTCGCATGATCTAATCAAGGAGATGGAGAGGGCTAATATACTTCTGAATGACCACCTCAGTCCACAGATTCTTTGTAGTGAGAACTTGCCATCCCATTTTTGCTGCTAATGCTTTTGCAAAGGCATCAAGATTTTTCATGCCCCATCCTCCCCATTTCTTTGGTAGAGCAATGAGGTCCCATCTGACCCATGCATAAGTATGACCTTCTTGTTTTCCTTTCCATAAGAATCTGCAACATAGCTGTTGTATTCTATTCAAAATTCCCCTTGGAATCCAAGCCAAGGACATCCAGTACATCGGTGTAGCTTCTAATACAAATTTGATAAGAGTGAGTCGACCAGCCCTAGAGAGCCATCTGTGATGCCAGATATTCAGTCGCCTTTCAATTTTTGCCACAAGCCATATCCAGTCAACTATCTTGTATTGTATGGGCTTGAGTCAAAAACCAAGATATTTAAGACCATCATCAAATGGGAGAAATGTGAAGGGAAATCTCTGATGAGCAGTGTGAGTTTCATTGTGGGAGCATCCAACAACAGTGAGTGTCGATTTATGTTGATTTCATTCCATGCCAGTAGAAAAGAAAAAAATTATGAGAATAGAAGAAAAAGCAGTTGTGTCACCAATCGATCCATTGAGGAAGATTAGGACATCATCAACAAATAGTAGATGGGTAAGGATGCAGTTGTTGGTGATTTTAATATCCTGTAGCCTTACCTGTCTTTTATCTTCAGATATAAGCTGACTCAAGCCTTCCATGACCAACAAGAAAAGTAGGGGGGAGAGAGGACAACCCTATCTAAGGCCTCGTTCAACATGGAAAAAGGAAGAGGCAGAACCATTAATAAGAACACTATAAGAAACATTGGAAATACAACACATGATCCATTGGATGAAGGCTATGGGGAAGCCCAAATGAGTCAAGAGCATTCTCAAGTATAGCCAACTAGTACGATCAAAAGCCTTTGCTAAGTCAATCTTTAGGATCATACCTTTTAGCCTCTTGATCTTGATGGAATGGAGGACCTCCTGGGCAGTGCCAACAACTTCATGTATCTGACGATGATTAAGGAAGGCAAACTGTTCTGGAGAGATGTGTTCAGATAAAATAGGTTTAAGGCGGTTGGCAATTATTTTGGCTATGATCTTATATATGCAGTTGCAGAGTGAGATGGGCCTAAAGTCATTGAAGGTTAGAGGGGAATCAGATTTGGGAATAAGGGCAATGAAGGTTGAGTTAAATGCATCATACATTCGGCCACTTACCTGACATTCTTCAACAACCTGAAGCAGATCATTGCCAAGCATTTAAAAAAAATCTAGATAAAATTCAACCGGCCATCCATCTGATCCTGGGCTCTTGTCTTTCTTGAACCATTTAAGGGTGCCTTCCAATTCGCCCATAGATACTAGCTTGATGAGATCCTCTGCAGCTTCTTGATCGACAAATCTAGGAAACAACCCTGCCACTTTGATAATCTCAGTGAGAGTAGCTTCCTGTGGAGCTTTATAGAGCCAACTAAAATGAGAGGTAGTGAGAGTGGCCAGATGATTGAATGATTGAACCTAGTGTCCAGTATCATCCTCCAAATGCCATATCGTATTGATGTCACGTCGACCATTTGCAAATTGATGATAAAAATTTGTATTGTCATCCCCATATTGTAACCAAATGGCACAACTCCTAAGTCTCTAGGTTTCTTCTCTGTCCTTTAGAATTCTGGTCCTCTTTGCTTCAAGTTTGATAAGGTGATATTTTTCTTCAACAGATTCAAATCCCCAACCATCCACTCCAACCAGATTAGCAAGTTCAAGTTCAATATCATTAAGGAGGTGATCGTCCCTTACTCTTTTTTCTCTGGCCCAGTCGATTGTTTTGTGCTTGAGGAAAAGAAGTTTTTTAGCAAAACATTCAGTGTGTGTCTATCCAGGAACAAGGGGGAGGGATTTCCAATAATCAGTGACCATTTTGGTATACTCCTCATCCTTGAGCCAGGTCGAGTTAAACTTAAAAGGAGCTTTTGGCTTGCGATATGCACTTACAAATTCAAGGTAGATTGGAGAGTGGTCAGATAAGCCTCCCGATCCCACCCATTTCCTGTACAAGGATAATCATCCAAGAAGGGCTTCTTTGATAAGGAAGCAGTCTAGCCTTCTGGCAAGCATAACCTCTCCAGTCCTTCTATTACACCAGGTAGGTTGGGGTCGAGCCATAGGAATATCAATAAAGTGATGATCTTCTAAGAGGAGACTGATGGAATCAGAAAGTGGATCAACCTGTGCATTGTGTCCCAAAGATTTCGCATGGCCAATGGAGAAATTAAGATCTCCCCCCAAGATGATGTTATCTGCTTGCATATATGTAGAATTGAGGATATTTTCCCAATAAGCAACCCGATTAATGCAGGGACCATATACATTGATTAGTCTCAAATCCCTCCCAAGATCAGAAGAAAAGATGTCTACCCCTATAATACCACCCCCCCCAAAATATTAAGCAACTTGACTGCCCTAGGATTGTAACCAAAAGCAATGCTCCCAGAGCGGACACGAACATCAAGAGCATGAAAGTTTCAACCAGATACAAGGGCTTCAAGGGTAGGGATGATTTGGTCAATGAGAGCAAGGGTTTCCTGAAGGAATATGATGTCCACCCTCTCGAGTTCAAGTAGTCTCCTAAAGGCTAGTTTTTTGGCAGGACTAGCCAACCCACGACAATTGAAGGATAACCACTTCATGGAGAACCAGAGGTAGGGGAGGTCATAGCTCTAAGGACCCTATCAATGGAAAATTGTCTTGCTTGAGCTACATCCAATCCAGCTTGGATGATAGCCTTTGAGATATGGGAATGTCTACCTCTGGTAGGTTTGGAGGTTTTAGGAGGGGGAACAATGCCAAGATTGCAACAATCATCTGATGAAGATTTAACCAGGGATCAAAGGAGATATGGATGACTCGGTCGAGAATAATTTGAAGTCTCAGAAGAGGGTGCAGTGATCGGGGCATCAGGGATGACAGGGAGGGTATCAGAGAATATGGGAGGAGAGGATACAGGGGAGCAGATAAGGGGGGAGTGAAAAAATGCAGGTGTTGAGATGCAGTGTGATGAGAATCAGAAATAGAGGGAGGAAAGTGAGAGAGAGAAGAGGAAGGATTACCCGAAGTGATGCTAGCTGCGACTGCACGTGATCTGGTGACGTGAGGAGAGGGTGGGAAAACAGGTTCCTTGCTCATTCCATGCATTTGTACTCGCAACTTTGGGGGGCACCCAACAACCTTTGCAAGCCTCTTGTAGTGAGATCTTGATGGAATATCCGTTGTGTTGCTATCAAGCTGAGAATCAGATGCAGGGCTGGAGGCAAGTAGTGGACAATCCTTGTACGTGTGTTCAATCTTATGGCATCGACGAAATTTGTAGGGAACCCCCTCATAATCGAGAATCTATAGGCGACTAGTGTTCCTCCACTGTATATTTAGGTTTTCCTCCAAACCTTCATGAGTATCTAGATGAACCAAGATGCGTGTCATAGCCATGTTTCCAGTGACAATATAGGATTTATCATAGTCCAAAAAAGTCCCCAGTGCATTCCTGATGCACTTGAATATGTCCTCGGACCAGAAGTGTAGCGGAAGACCAGGCAGACGAACCCAGATTGGGCCAACCCCCAAATGTTCATGTTTTGGGTCAAAAAGAGGGCTCCATCTCTTAAGTAAAATCGGAGCTAGTTCTATGTGCCAGAATTTAGATAATACCTAGGATACATATTCAGGGCACTGAAAGCGGAGTGTGAACCATCCATGGGATAAGGTGACCACCGAAGGTAGATCTTCCAACACTTGTCCCCAAATCTCCAAAATCCATTGCCTAAGATGGGCAACACTATAGGAAAATCCCCGAACCTGGCCAACCAGAACCCTGTCTGTGGTGTCGAGCACGTCTCCCATGTATAAGCTGTCACCGAGGATTAACACAATATTTTTGTTCCCAACCTTCATTCCCTTGTAATTCTTCACGGACTGGGGAAATTTTCCAGTGGGAGGATTGAAATGGACATTAGAGGCAATGCCCTGTTCTTCAAAAACCCTAGAAACTTCTCCCAGGTCAGGAAGCAGTAGGGATGAACCTTCGAAATAGTAGATGTGATAGGGATGCACACCTGAGGTGGGGGGATGTGAGAAGATGGTGCCGATGAGTGAGCAGAGAGAGGGCCCAGATCCAGAGGGTTGGATGGGTAAGGAACCGCAGTGGAGGGGATAACCAAGAGATTCGGTGGGTAAGTGGAGACAAATGGGTCCAAATAAGTGGTGAGAAACTAAAGGGAAGTCGGAGAGGGAGGAGTATAGACAAAGCTCGACAAGAAGAAGGATGCGTTAGGTGAGATAGAAACCAGAAAGGAGGAAGAAGAAGGTCCAATCGACGACGTAATATTCTCATCCAGAGCATAAGGGTCAGAAAAAACAGACATCGAGAAAACCCTAGGGTCACCCACTAGAGTTGTAGGTAGTTGCAGAGAGTTCGAAGAGGTCATCACTGACAAATAAGGTGGAGATACCGTCCATATGGGCACGGAGTCGTAGGGATCCACAAAGTAGTCCACCAAATCAACCTCCATCTTAATCGACAAACAACGATAGAAGATCCACAAGATATTCGAGCCAACCGAAAATTGCCAAGACTTCAGAGAAAAGTGCGCTGATGTAATCCCCAGGTGCCAGAAAACGGAAGGTGGCCATCAAGTAGTTACAGTCACCAAGGGTGGATGGAAATAACCTTAACTGCAGTCACGAGAGAATGGAACCCTAGCAGTATGCAGTTGAGAGGTAGGGTCCTATTGTTGTAGAGCCATTTTTCCCGAAAAAAATCACCAAATAAAAGAAACTACTATCTAGAAAAGGAATTTTAAGTATCTTTACAAAAGGATTCTATATAATTGGAATATTTCTTGCTCTAATAAGAGTGTCATTGCAGAAAGCAAAGAAAGAGATCACTCCATGAAGCTTTTTGTAACCCTATTTGGATAAGTCATATGCAACAACATTTTGTTCCATGAAAATATGTTCAAAAGTTAGACCTTGAAAAACATTAATCAACATTTTAATACGTTTCATCCAATTTATAAGCATGGGCGACGCAAAATTTTTTCTCCTCAACACCCAATCAATGACCACTTTAGAGTCTCCATAGACATCTATATGTTCAATGGACAACCATTTTGCGAGAAAATGAACCCCCCAAAGTGTGATGATCTCAACCTTGGTATTTGTTCCCACCCCCATTCCAATAGAAATGATAATATCTACCTAGTTCAATGACTATATATGCCCACAACCACATGAATTATTATGTATTGCCCCATCAAAGAAAACTACAAGATATCTACTCCAAATATCCACATAATTTATATGTCTCAGATTTCCCTTCTCCAAAATAAGCCCAATTTCGTTGAAATAAGCCACAATCTTCATACATGACTTTTTGATGCCTGTAGCGGATCCCTAAAAAATCAATGCATTTTAACACCTCTATATTCCCCAATATATGTGAAAAGGGAGAGCACGTAAAACTTTATAGTTCCTGAACCATTCTAATAAGCAAGCCTCCACATAAGAATGATTCCAATTGGCAGAAATATGAAGAATGTTCAGAACACCATACTAGATAGAAGATGCAAATGGAAAATCAATGAATGAGTGTATGACACCTTCATACTTTGCATTACACATGGCACATCTCTCATGTCCGATGAAGCCTCTCTTACATAAACTATCCCATGTAAGGATTATGTTCTGCTAAGTCATCCAACCGCAAACTTTGAGCTTGAGGGGGAGGTTCCACTTCCAAGCTTTCTGAAACCAATAACGATCCCCAATGGAATTTTGTGTTGGAGAGGTATAAAAATATGCCTCCTTTACCAAGATCTCTCCATCTTTAGCAAAGCTATCCTACGTTAAAATATCATTGCTCTCGGATAGAGAAATACCTGCCATTGATAAGTTTTGTATATACATTTTCCAAATCTCTGTCAGGCCGCCAATTAATCCCAAATCTCGAGCATGTGTCTAGGGTAGAGACACATGGATAGGATCATGTGATATATAAATTTGATTCAAATAATAGATGCCCATATTGTGTATATACCTTATAAGAGTAGACAATAATGTATGTTTCCCGGTAAAACCTTTCATAGGATCCAAGCTAATCTCTAGCTTTGAGCCTTGACCAATTTCCCATCTCATGTTCCCAATTAGCCAATGCTTAATTTTACATGTAGTCCTCTTACGTTGCTCCTTCTACTTGATATTTTACATGTGTTGAAACACTTGTTATTTGTAGTCCAATAACAAGAATTATCATACATTTTTAGGACAATTTTATTCCATGCCTCCATTTTTTGTATTCCTTTATGAGTTTGCTTCTATTGTACAAATTCCCAACATAATGTCATTTCAACTTTGCACCCACAAAGTTTGTTTTTTTGAGGATCATCAATCTTCTCATACTCAAAGTAACGCTTCATCTTACCTACTCAATTTATTGGGGCTTTGGTGTTCAAACTTTCATTGCGATCGAGGACTTCTAGTTTTGCATTTCATCTATTTCAAAATAGTTTTATTGTCCACTTTGTTCTTATTTTCTTCAAGTTTTGGTTTAGAAGCACTCTCTTTTTGTTTGTACATTTAATTGTTTGGTCTCCAAGTTCTTCGATCCTTTTCCTCAACCCCTACAATTCTTTGCTAGTAGTTATTCTATCTCTTTTATGTGCCACTTTTGTAGTGGCATAAGCTCTTTAACATGACAAACTTTGAGCTCTTTACATGCTCATATGCATACTAGAGTCTTGCTTCACCTTAATATCAAATGTTGTAAAGGATGTGCGTTGGACCCTCTTCTCTAGAGGCACTTAGGCTCATGCGCCATGTGCTTGACTACGTCATAATGGGTGCAACACAAAAGACATTGTAAATTATGACAAGATAAAGTAAGGGAACAAAAAACATAAGCAAATAATAAGGGAAAAAAGATTGAAGACTTTGTCTACAGGTTCTCATTATTTATAAAGTAATCACAAGTACAATGGTCATGCACCACAACATCGATATGGCATTCTCTACTTCTCAACAACTCTCAAATCTTAGTCTTCAATCCCAATCTTCCTCTACAATAAGTGTTCTTCATCCTTTCAAGCTCTCCTTTAGCATCACTCGTCCAAGCCATCTTACTATGATGACTAGGCAAACAAATCTTCTTTGTAACCATTATATTTATAAGTTGCTAATAAATCCTTCCATCTACATGTATCCTAGTTGGTTGCCATTGTCTTGCACCTAATGCTTCAACTTTGCCATGCTTTGCTTCAACTTCCATGTATGCCTTCTTGCACCAAACCTTCAATTATGTACCTCCACTCATGGTGTTAATATTTAAGCATATGTGTAACTCCTTTATGCACAAATATGTCTCTGTGCTCACACAATTTCATCATGCACACATATCTTTATATCCTTGGTTCACTTGCATCCTCTATGTTTGTGCATTCCTTTGTGTCTATGCACATATATCACTTCTTTTTGCACTCAATGTTTGATCTATGCTCACTTCCACCTTGACTCCCTTTGTGACCCATTATACCAATACTTTTATTTCTTAATATTAATAATAATAATTTAATTTTAAAATTATAACCAAACGAAATACCAAATTAATGTATAAAACACCCTAAGTTTTAAATTTTAATTTCTTACTTAAATATTTCTAAATCAAATAATTTTTGAGATTTCCAATTTTTTAATATTTTCATTTTTTGTAATACTATTAATAATACAACATAACACATTGAGATTTCCAATTTTTTAATATTTTCATTTTTTTTTAATACTATTAATAATACAACATACCACATTAAAGGCACACCATCCTCGTTCATATTTAAAAAGAAATTGACTGAAAATGAGGATATCACCTTTTTCCATCAAACCAGAACACCATTAATAATTTTAAAGATCACAATATCTTTTTTAATACTATTAATAATACAACATTAAGGGCACTCTATGTTCATATTTTTAAAAAATTTAATGAAAATGAGGATATCACCTTTTTCCATCAAACCTGAACACCATTAATTCCATTAATGATTTTAAGGATCACAATATCTTCACCTCTCAACCCATTCTTATGATGTGTCCTTGTACCAAATCTTTGTCCCCTTATCAAAAAGCCAATAAATAGAAAAAGGGTCCCCATCATCCATCATAAGGTTTTATATATGGATATGATTCCTTAACCAACAAACAAAATATAAACATAGGGAAGAATCCGGGCGACAGAAACATGATAACCCCCACTCTATCCCTTAGGCACATTTGCTCTAGTAAAGCGGACACCAACGGCAAATTAAAAACATTCAAATTTTCGAAATTTAGGGTTCCCATACCATGTGCCACTGCATGACCCGCCACGTGGAGGTCGGCAGCGGGAATTAGGGTTACGGAAACGAAGAAAAACAGAGCAACTGCAAACGGTTTAACCCGTCACAAACGGGTCGTCCCAGTTTCAAAATTTCTGTCCACGTGGATTCCCTATTCTCTGCGGCAGGGCCGGGCATCAATGGTGTGGTCGGACACGTGGAAGCCGTTAGTTGGCTAGACGCGTTAAGCCCCGGTGTATAAGCCATAGCAGTAGGTGTTGTGTACTGGAAAGGAAATATTTTCGTATGTGCGGACGAGCTGCCATTCTCAGCTTCGAGATCGTTTAGTGTCGTTTCATCAGGGTTTTTGGCTGGTTTTGATGCGCGATCGGTTCAGTATTTGTTGCTGCTCATGCCCCTGTAATTGCGTTCTAAGACATTTTAGCTGGGATTTTTTTTTAGCGGATCTGGTGATTTTGGTTGGCAATTGAGGTGATTTTGACTGGGAATTGAGGTGTTTTGACCGCATTTTCTGTTTCTGTGGTCATTTTTAGCTAGAGAACTTAAATGCAGGAGGTAGCTGTCTACCCTCAGCAGCAGCAGCAGCAGGGGGTCATATCTTCGTCGTCTCCTTGCTGCGAAGATAGTGGAGATGAGGAGCTTTCTGTACTTCCAAAGTATACCAAGGTTGTTGTTACCGGAAATAACAGGACGAAATCTGTTCTCGTGGGACTTCGTGGCGTCGTAAAGAAGGCCGTTGGGCTGGGGGGATGGCATTGGCTGGTAATTCTCTTATTTCCTGCTTAATTCTCTTAAGCAAGATTAAATTGACATGGTATTGTGTGTTAAACGTCAAGTTATGGTGCTTCCTTTAGCGTAGCTTACTGGGCTGTTCTTTATTTTCCTGATTACTAACTAAGAAATGCGAAATTCGTGTTTTCTCTCTCAATGCGAAAATTATTTAATCGCATGTGCTGAGATCTACATTTTCCTAGACGCCAGACTTCAAGCAGTTTTTTTGGTGATTTTTTTATATATATTTTTCCTGATATTTTACTAATGAAACCTGAACTTTGGATATTTCTAGTATCTTTATGCAGCATTTAGACAATTTCTTGATCCCGGGTAAAACTACTCTTAATGCATTGCTAAGGGAATATTCGCGTCTTTCTCTCTCAGATTTTGTAAGGAAGGGTTTGAATTTGTAACCTCGATCCCAATTTGTATGTTTATGTAGTATTTAAATTTTTTCTTGATCCTGGTAATATTTATTTATTTATTTTTTTCCCTGTAAATATTCACCTTCCTTTTCCAAGCTTTTGAAAAGAAGGGTTTGAATTTGCAACTTGGAACTTAATTACTTTTTTTGCACATTTGGGATTTTCGTGGAGTGAATGGTGAAATTTGAGATTTCTCTTGTATTCAACGAAAAAAAATTGCGATCTTCATTCAGTAATGTTTATGCAGCGTTGAAGCATATTCTTGAAACTGTAAAAGTGGCGTATTATATGTTTTTCTAATGGAAATTTGCTTCTTCAAGGTTTGAATTCTTTTGAAATTCGCGTGTTTAAGTAGCTTTTATGGAATATTCAAATGTTTTCATGTGCCTCTGCAAGTAAATGGACACGTTTTTAAGTGACTAGTTTGTATTTAATTTATGAGCTTCTGACACTAGCATTCAGCTCACATGGGCATTTATGCGTACTGTTATCTATCAATCAGTCTTAAACTCTGCATACATAGTTTAGTGTCTGGTGAAAAGCCTGCATATGTGCACAACAAATTATGCTGAAAAATTGTGTCTCGTTGCTTGCTTTGGGTAAGAATAGGAGGTTCTTAGTGTTTGACTATTTTGTTATAAATGACAATCTCAATTCCTGCTGAATGTTGGGTAAATTTTTGCTCAAGCTATATCTATCAAAATATTCTAAAGGTTGAAAACCTGCACAGTTTGAGTCCGTCAAGTTACTTATGAATACAAATTCTGCTCACGTCTTTGATTCCAGGGATTTTTCTGTTTTAATGTCACAAACTATTCAGTCTGTTATGTTGAAGCCAGTTATGAGGTGTTTGGAATCTTATGTCCGAGGAGCATTGCATCAATTTTCATAAATATTAAAATTCGTTTCCTTGATTTTTCTGGTTTTATGACTGCATACAAAACTTTATTACGTTTAACCCAAAAAATTCATGGACAATATGTCAAACGGTGAAAGGCCACATTTTAATAAAATTCCTGCTATTATTCATTTCAGGAACTTACAAATGGTATAGAAGTGAAGCTACAGAGAAATGCTCTGAGTGTTATAGAAGCACCAACTAGCCATGAGGATGCACCAACTGGACATGAGGACGCTGATGGAAACGACTGTGAAAATGTTATGTCTAGTAGCTCAGAATTAGGTGAATCAAAATTTCTTTGCCAGTCAATTGTTAAATATCATAAAATTATTGAGATATTTTCGTGGAAAGTATAATGAGCAATTTACATTTTTGTCACAGCAGCTTCTGACGATTTTCCAAAGTTACATAAATCCAAACAGAGGCCCCACAAGACAATGACCTCTATGTCCAAATCAGTCAGCAAAAATCATTCTAACGAATTACAGTCCACAGGTTCAAGGGCATCTTCGCATGGAATGCTGGTAAGGGCTTCTGAGTCTTAACAGTGTTCGTTTCCTTTGTGTCTTCTGAAGTTTTGCCTTTTAAAAATAGGCAATTCTGTGAGTCTTGAATTCTGCCACTATATTTATGTGTTTAGTATGAATAAATCTGAAAGCTGTTTGAAGATGTAATTGATTTTCGAATGATGCAGAAGGTAGACTTGAGCAAATTGGAAACAACAGCTTTGGTGAGATATTGGAAGCACTTTAATCTGGTGAGTTGCCACAAATATTTGATGATAATGGGAATCGAGTGGTCTTTGGAATCTTAGTCAAAATTCTGAAAATTTTGACTATGCTAAAAATGGAACTTATGTTTTGTAAATCCACTCTGAATAATGGGTTGGGATTCATAGATATCTGAAGACTGAAATTCATGCTTGTGAAATAGGTAGATGCAGTTCCCAACCCCTCAAAGGAGCAGTTGATTGACATTGTTCAAAGACATTTCATGGCACAGGTATCTATGCAAATCTTCTTGTTTCCAGTTACAGTGTGGTGCTTCCATATAAGCCATCCTGATGTATTTCTTCTTGTTTCTTATGCTACCATTTCATATTTCATTTAGTGCTTTATTTTCTATCACCACTTTTTAGAGCACACTTGAGTTGGTAATCCAGACTGTATTTAGGAACAAGGGGTGGGATTTTTACATAGATTAATTTTAGACTTATGCATTCTATGTTCATGCTGAGTTATTTCTATTTTCATCATGTTCGTTCGGTACTCTGTTTCAACTGAAAAGGTGCTCCTACTTTTCTGTGTTCTGCAACGCTTCCTGGACAGAATTAGTAGCCTTGTTATACGAAATGTTTTAAGCATGAGATGTTGGTCAAATCATTGGAAACTACTGATTGAAACAATGTAGAATATTCTTGTGTCATTAACGTTCTGCCATCGTTTCACAGTTTCTTTGATTTCACAATAGCTGAGAGCAGGATGTGGAATATTTCTAATGTGATTCATATTCCATTAACCTTATGTGGTATGCTGTTTATATCTTGCATTATACTATCAATTAAATTGTTTGTTAATGAGTTATGACCCAGATTGTTGGTTTACCCTACCTGTCAGATTTGTTTGTAGTAAAATTAAAAAAAGCTCTGGCTCTTTCGTTATCTGCCCTTATGCTCCTGTGAGGTGTGCATATCTTTCTCGTCACGTGTATAGTTTGATTGGCGGCTTGCATCAAATTATGCTCAAGTTTAGCATACTTGATTGCCTTCTGAACCAGTCATTAGCATTTTAGGTAGGTTGATTATCATGCTTGTTTGTTGCAGTGTCGCTCTATCGGCAGGTTTTTTCATGCGGTTGGAAATGTTGTGAATAGAAATCACTGAATTTAGGGTGGTTACACATATGTGAGGAAGTTTGTGATTTGCATTAGTTTTTATTTGATTTTATCGTTTACTGGTGACATTGCCAAGTTATAACTCTAACCAAATCTGCACTCTGGTTGCTTTGCTCTACAAAGCAATTGGATGAGTTGCAGGTAATATCTGGATTTGTGCAGGCGGCAAAGCGACTCAAGACCGTTTGTAATTGAATCCTCATCTTGGCAAAGGAAAGATCTTGTAGAAATGCAGTCATGCAGATCTTATTTGCTTGCTGTGGGAGCTTTATGTATTATATGTAACCTAACAGCTAGTAACTAAGGCTAACATTTACTGTCTTAACGTAGGTGGGCTACTTGTGAATTTATTTGCTCTCCAGCACGCACTTAATGCTGACGTAGCTAGAACCTTAACCTTTTAAACATTTCATCAATACTTGTAAAGTGAAGAAAACATTGGAACTGCTGACTGCTGGAGGCAAGAATTTTGATAGCTCAATGTACAAAGTTAGTGTGGTTGATTGTCGATACCAGAAATCATTGATGGAGATGATTATGTTAAGAAAAATGCAGCAAATTTCTTTTGAATTTGTGTTTAGGGTGGAGATTGAAATACTAGAATAGATTGAATGGTTTGAGCTTGACTATTTCTGTAAGTCTTGTATTGATGAATTTCAACTTTAGTTCTGGATAAAATTCATGATTGACAATGCATTTTCATTTGCTTTTATTGATATGCATGTTTCAAGAGACTTTGAAAGTTAAGTTAATATGTTGTATTCGAATTGTTTTTTTGTTTTGGATAACTAATAGCTAACTATGTCTCCATCCAACCACTTGCTCTTCTCCCTTTTTCTTTTTATTGATATCTTCAAGACTTAAATCTTATTTTTATTCGTACCTTCAAGACTTAAATCTTATTTTTACTGGTACCTTTTCTTCTTCCGTATGAATTTTTCAGGCTGCTACTTTTCATTCTATCAGGACAATTCTAAGATTTGTTGCACTGAAATGGCGAAGTTAACGTGGAATACGATACTAAGTCATATGATTTGACAATCTTCAGCCGGATGCACTTCTGGCTAACATAAGCTTGTGTCGGGGGTGTCTTGAATATTCCCTGTTATTTGTTGGCTTGTTATGATCCCATGGTGTCCAACGGCTTCTTTTGTCTGTTACAGTTTACTCTTGTTAGATACTTTTATTTACTAATAAACACAGTCATATGATTTGACAATCTTCATATGATTTGACAATCTTCAGCCGGATGCACTTCTGGCTGACATAAGCTTGTGTCGGGGGTGTCTTGAATATTCACTGTTATTTGTTGGCTTGTTATGATCCCATGGTGTCCAACGGTTTCTTTTGTCTGTTACAGTTTACTTTTGTTAGATACTTTTATTTACTAATAATAAACACAGTTATATTGAGGCAATACCGTGTGAAATTTTGTAATGTGTACAATTGCTGGTTTAGCTTTATTTAATGCTCTGTAATGAACTGTATAATGAACTCTACGTTAAGTTCCGTAAAGAATTAATTATATGGTTAAGTTGCAAGTAAGAAGGCTGCAATAGGCAACAGTACCGTGAAATTAATTATCAACTGTAATGGGAGCCTAAGGCTTTGGCAAAGCGGACATCTTTGAGAAACAACATAAGCGATTAGTAATTGACGATGGTAAATCAGAGATGAACCATGGGTGTAACGATAGCAAGAGAGGAAGTGATAATATCTGTAAGCCATTTAACCTTGTTTGTGATATTGATTGGGCAAGTTTGCATGTAGTTTGAATTCTATGTAGTTTAATCTTGCCGTATCCCTTAACGTTATTCTGAAATTGTAATAAGCTGCCCAATTCAAGGAAAAGCAAGGTTCAAGTGATCAGCGTACAATGCAGTCCAATCATGTTCAGTGCCGTACTGTGTTAGATGAAAGTCTACAAATCTGAAAAACTGCATGTGATTTGAATCTCGTAGATGTATAGATTATATATATCTTCGTGGACACTTGACTACCTTATCGCAGTATTGTAAAAGGTAACTGAATTTATATGATATCAGCTGTATTTTTACAAACAATGAATTTTGGAACATTACTGGAAGTTTAATATGATCATTGGTTTGATATGCAGTTGCAATTGGCAATCGATGTTCATTAATTATTATTGTGTTTATACTCGCTGGTATTGATATGCAGTTGCAATTGGCAATCGATGTTCATTAATTATTATTGTGTTTATACTCGCTGGTATGTATGTTGTCTCGCATTTATTTTTAAGATTGCACAATCTATAACTTCTTTACTTGGACATATGCATGCTTCCAGTATTTAATCACTGTATTTCTGTGCTCTCCTATACGATTGAGAAGAAACCGTGTTAGATGAAATTTCTATTAATGGCGTTAATAAAAACCTGTAAAATCAAAACCTATATATCTTATTGAATGGTATGTATTTCAATTTCAAAAAGCATTCGTAGAATCTAGAATAGCGTTGAAGAAGCATGTTGCTTAATAATGTACATTTCTGATTGACAAATCATTTGCAATTTTTTCAGAGCGTTAAGAAAACGAATGCTAGCATTAAACCTGCATAATGAAATAGCATTTTCATTGAATTGTATATATTTCTCGATTAAAAAGTATTTGTAGCATCTACACACCACTTAACTCCACTCCATTGCTCTCCACGCATCCAATGTCCACTTAACTCCACTCCATTGCTCTCCACGCATCCAAGATCCACTAATTGCACCATTGAGCCACAATATTAGTTGGTTTTTATTTCTACCGCAAAGATGCCTTTGAGCAGCCTATCGGGTGTAATAATGATGAGACTGATGATGGTTCTGATGGTTCACATTGTAATAGTAAAGTAATATAGGTTACAGACAGCAATTATGTTTTTGGTGATTAGTGTAATATATATTAGAATTGAGAGAGGAATTTTGATTTTTAAATAAATAAGTGTACAAGATTTGATTTCAAGAGAGTGAATTTTTAATTTTAAATGAAAAATAACTGATTTAATCTAAAAATCATTTATTTCACCAACTAACACATTTAAATTAAATAATTTTGTTTATTCATACCATCAAATTTAAATGAAATTAATTTTGTTTAAAATCCATACGATCAAATATTTTCGTTTAGAATCCATCCCAGGCAATTTGAGCGCACAACCTTACGTCGTTGACAACTCTCTCTCTACAGACTGTTCGTGCAAATCTATTGACCATTTTTGAAATGCCTAGTCTAATTAGCCAGAGGAATTGCTTGGAAAGTAATGGAAATTTTGGGCATATTTAGAGAAAATCAGGTAAGGAATTTTTGTAAATTCAAGTTATAGTTGTTAAACTTCAAAATTTTAGGTGTCCTAAATGTTTTTGATGGTGCTGAATCTATTTCCACCATAAAAACAAGATTCAAACACTGTCTCTACAATTTTTTTGCCCAGATTCTAACCACTTTTGGCCGTCCATACAATTCCTCTACTTCGATAAACTACTCCTTTTTGAAATACCATCCGGCAATTTGATGGCTCCTTTTTGAAATACCATCTGACAATTTGAGCGCACAAACCTACGTTGACAACTCTCTGCAGACAATTTGTGCAAATCTACTAGCCGTTTTTGAATATGACAGTTTAGAAGCATATAGCCGGGGAGATATTATATGTTCTTTGTCTCACTGATTTTTCGCCGATTGATCAAACGTTTTTGAATATTACAGTTTATTTAGAATCATATAGCTGGGAGATATTACATGTTTTTCTCACTGATTTTTGGGCTATTGATCAAATTCACTTGACTGTTAAATGTTGGTAAATTTTTATATAAAATGTTTGAACAAATTCAAATTTTTATATAAAATGTTTGAACAAGTGAATTCGAAGATTTTAGTAAATTTTTAAACTATTATTATTATTTTTTTAAGTGGTTTTAAGGTGATTTCCAATGAGATGAGTGTGAACACTCCCCTCAAACTCAAATAACGCAAATAACAGAATCGACCTTGGGCCAAGACTATGATACCATATTAGGTTTTCCATTACACCAAAACCGGCAGCCTTTAGTTAACTTCCAAGCCATTATCATTACCTTTTTGAGTGGTCCCAAAGTGGATCCCACATGGCATGATTGATTTCCAATCCAATGAAGTGAGTGTGAAAATCCATCATGGATCAATTATGAGAGAACCTTGTCATCTATGTAGATCTTCTAACCGCAGCTTGAAGGAGATCATGGACATCAGTGATGTCATTTTTGATTTGTGATGGTAATGGTTACTATTGTGTTAATATCTCTTCAAGAAAATAATTAAATAAAATTTGAATTTAAACCAGACTATGTCATTATACATTCAAATAGCTTAGAGTGTATATCAACCTCATTTATTAATGTAGTTGCCCTAATATTAAGTGTTATTAAATATTGAAATATTGACTGATTTATGTTCAATCACAAGAAGTTTATTTAATCAAATATACTTTTTAGCTTCACTTAATCAAATATACTTTTTAGCTTCACATTAAACATGCTAGTATAAACAAATATTTAACATGTTAATATTTACACGCTAATATAATCAAATATTTAGCATGTTAATATTTCATGTGTGATCTTTTCTTAAAACAAATATTTTATTTGTTAGGGTTATAGTTTCCAAAAAAAATTACACTTGAAACTCAAAGGATTGTGAAAGATTATGCCAGAAAGAATTACAGTTGTGAAAAATTATGCAATAACACTAAAAAAAAGTTTTAAATGAGTGATTAAAAAAAATGTTTTAAATAAGTGATTTCATTTACAAGGACCAAAATTGTGTATTTGAAGCCACAATTTCAAGAGAAAGAATCACACCTGAATCTCAAAGGATTGCAAATAAATTATGTAGTGGGATACAAAAATTATGCAAGTGCATACTCTTCAAAGAAATGTTTTAGATAAGAGATTTTGTTTATAATGATCATAAATTTGCGTAAGAATTTTCCCAACAGTTATTACTAATTAGTGTTTTCTGGATAGGAGATTTGTGTAAGGATTTTTTTAGATTTCTTATTTTTTAGATAAGGAAAAAAGAAAAGAAATTGAAATGGAGAGATATTAATTAGTGTTTTCTGGACGAGGAGATTTGTGTATGGAGTTTTTAGATTTTTTATTTTTTAGATAAGAAGAAAAAAAGAAATTGAAGTGGAGAGATATTAAATTATGAGCATGGAAGCATTTTTAATGGTTTGTTATGTTGTTTTTTTGTTTATACTTTAAAGAAAATAAATTTGATTGGATGTTTTATGGAGAGATTTTGTGGAAGTATTTTTATGATTATCTATTTACACAAGGAAATAAGTTTGATTGGATGTCAAATTTTTTTACACAATGAAATAGATTTGATTGCATGTCAAATTGTGGTGAGATTTTAGTGTTTGAAAATGATGTTTACAAAGTAGATTTGGAAGAAGATGATTGTTGCGTGCATTAAAGATACCATGAGCTAAATTATACTTCTAAAACTTTTCAGAATTGTTGTGCATTATTTATGATGGGATGACCTTTTTCTTGAATTTTTTTTGTTGATAGTCCTTGAATGATTAAGAAAATGAGGGGGCTCGAATATCCCAATGAATATACTTTTAAAATCTCCATTGTAAGTGTTTGTTGCCAATTAAGAAAATGAGGTGGCTCAAATATCCCAGTGAATATACTTTTAAAATCTCCATTGTAAATGCTTGTTGCCAATCAAGAAAATGAAGTGACTCAAATATCCCAATGAATATACTTTTAAAATCTCCATTGTAAAATCTTATTCACTTTTAAAATCTCCATTGTAAATGCTTGTTGCCAATCAAGAAAATGAAGTGACTCAAATATCCCAATGAATATACTTTTAAAATCTCCATTGTAAAATCTCCATTGTAAATGTTTGTTGCTTCAATAATCTTTTCATATAAAGGAAAAAGGGACGAAAATACAACTTTTAAGTCAAAGTTGCTAATACCCTTATAAAATAAAAAAAATTAGTAATAACTTTTACTCAAAATAGTAAGGATGAGGATGTGGATCGTGGAATGGCTTATACATGCATATCCTACTTCTAAGGTTTTAGAGTTGTTAAGATAATTATGAAGGAGATGGTGTGGCTTAATGGAGTGTAAAAGTAGGTTGTATATGGTATAAATATGAAGACAATTTTTTGGAAGAGTGCTTTAGTGCATGTAAGATAATTGAATTGAATATCAATGTAATCTATCATTTATAATTAAATACGTAGATAATTAAATATGTAGATAGAGTACCCGGATGCGGGTGGCATTAACAGCTATTAATGAGGAGCCGCACTACACAGGCAGCTGGCCTGGCAGATGGTAGGCGGATGGCCCTTATGGTACACGTAGCAGGATGGCAAATGGATTTAAGAGCAGGGGAAATCAATACTGAGCAGTCTCGAATGTTGGTCTTGCAGTCAGGCATTAATGCGAGCATGGTTGATCGGCAGACAGATTGGTTTATAGGTATGGATCCGATCAATGCGCCTGTCTCAGCTACTGGTTCTTTTTATTGTGGAGCAGAACCGCTTCAGCACCCCTGCTTGGCATTTCGAATTTGGCTGCTAGCCTCGATTTGTAAGTTCCCTGAAACTCTTTGCGTTCCTCCTGTTATTGGCTTGCTCTGCCTCAATCCCTCTCTCGGTCCATTTGCATTTCTGAGTATGCCTCGACGCCGAGGTATCCCTCGTAGAGGCAGCCATACCGGGAACAGAGGCCGCCCTTCTCGTCCTGTTCCACAGAATGTTGTCCCTATCGCCTCAGCATCCCCTTCTTCTCCGCCTCTGGAACAAGCTAGGCCTATCCCGAATAATTCATTCCAGACCTCCAGGTTCACTTTTCAAAGCCGGCTCAACAGGCCTGTTTTGACAGCAAGTATCACCATCATTCTCGCGGAGGAAGAGAGCAATCAGGTCAGCTCGGCTCCAACTACCTCCTCCCACTCTCAGGAAGACAGTGTGCTTCAAGGGGACATGACAGGGATGGTGTTCCAAGCGGACAACATGCAAGAGGATGCCCCTGTCTCGGAAACGCCTCAGCAGCCCGTGGATCCGACTCAGAGCGATATTCTGGCCTGTGGGCCGTCTCAGAGTGCAGGTGGTATTTTAAATCTGGTGACCACTCCTGATGGTGGTGCAACGACATATGATGAAAGCGGTTTTGTTACCTGGGTAGCTTCTTCCAGCTAGGTGGACAGGGACACGTCGGATTCACCAAAGCATGCAGATTAAACCGGTCTCCTCACTGCCGGGTGCCCTATCCAATTTTGGTTTTGTGTCGTTGATTTTGAGGTTAGGTGTCTCTGTCTGGTTCATACTCTTGTTACAGGTTGCGACAAACACCAATATAGACTCTGCTTTTGGTTAAAAATATGGCTATGCTAGTTGCTTTTCTGTTTTTTTGGTCAATGAAGGGCATGACGGAATCAGTCCTGGTAATCACTTTCAGTGTGTCAGGGCCCAAATACAAAATTTTGTAGTCTGTACTGTAAATTTGGCAGGAAGCCTGAACTGTAATGTCTCTGAGTTTTTGGTTGAGGAATGGCCTCGGCCTCCTCTGAGGTCTTGACCTCATTGTATATATTTTTTTACTTTCTTTAATAGAATTAGTATTTACGAAGAAAAAAAAAATGTAGATAGAATAAATTAGGTGTTGAAGGTATGTTGCAAATACATTTAACAATAAAGTAATCAAATGGGAAAGCATTCTTCAACTTGTTTAAATTTAAATATACTAATTGTTTTCATGTATCAATTGATGTGAATGTCTTCAAGGCAATGTATTGGAGATTGTAAAACTCTCTTTGAGTTGTGATGGTCTATCCAATAAATTTTGGTTAGGCTAAATATGCTTAAGGATATGAATAGGTTGCAAGATTTAGATAACGTTTGAAGGCAACTCAAGATTTTTAATAGAGTTATGTAGACGCTCATAGGGTTCATAAAGGATTTGTATTTGTGGAAAATGTATCTTTAGGTATCAAACCCAAGAAAGGTTCTTTAAAGCCCAAGAATATTTTAAGCTATCAAGAATGAATTATCTATGTGATGTACGTAATGACTTGTTTTAAAGCTTTTCTCATCATTATAAGCGGGGTACCACACATTGTAATTCATGTATCATGCCTTGGGATCCATTTAGTATGACTCAATATCTATGTACTTACACTGGGATCCATGAACTTGTATACAATGATATATACAAGCATTGGTGTCCATGCCATTTTTTGGGATCTATGTGCATTGGCATCCATTATAGCATACAATGGATGATGAAGATGCCACATTATCACAAAGGTGTTCACAGCATCATAGTATACACTTCTTAGCATACATACCATACATGAGCCACTTGAAGAAAAACACTCTTACAGTTAGAGGTGGTTATGAGATAATTTTAGCACATATTTTGAGGACGATTAGCCTTATGAGTAGTTATCTTTTGACAAAGTTCCCAAAATCCTTTCATATCAACGCCATTTGATGCATAACGACTGTAAGATTTCCAAAATGGTGCAAAAATTGACAGAGTTATTGTGTTGGTGAAATTGTTGCATGAAAATTATCACATGTAATTATGTTACTAACTTATCAAGAATTATAACCTCAAAATGAGAACTTTAACCCCCTATTTTTGTGCAAAAAATGTGAGAACACATTGAAATAAAAGAAATGGTGAAGTTGCATCACTCATTTTTTATAATTAAAATTTCAACGATTTTCAGTAATGGCATTACATTTTTTTTTATGATAATCTTAAAATGTCAAAAATTTTCAATTATGACATTAAAGATCAAATAACATGACTTTGAAAAACCTTAAAATTTCTACATTTTATGAAATCAAAACCTTATATCATGAGTGCAAAAAACCTCAAAAATCGATACTTAAATCGAAGTGTCACTCTATTTTATGAGATTTTTTTTATGGCTAAAAGTACAACGCTTTTGAAATCCTTTTCTTTTTAATCGAAAATAGTATTTGTAATATATAATTTTGTGAATCTTGTTTCTAGCAAATATATCACGCATTTGGGGAAAAAACAAATATATCAGACATTATAGAGCTAATTCATCAAAAAAAATTAATTGCTTTCGCCTTTTCCAATAGGAATACATGATTTTCGTGAGGCAAATATATTTGAGCAACAAAAAAAGGGGTTTTGTAGGTGAATACCTTACAAAACTACCCCAAAAAAATTCAAAATTTACAACAGAACACTACTAATTGATTATGAAATCTTTCATGGCTATAAACCTGCTGTTGTCCTTGAGATTTTCATTGAAGTCTGGGTAATTAACAGTTGTTGAAGTGCTTGAGCTGACTGAGTCACTTAAGCTGAGAGTGAGGTTCTTGATATGGTCTTTAAGATCCTCAATCTCCCTTCTTAGAGCATCCATTTCATCTTCATGTTGGCTTGCTCTTGGCTTCAATACTTGAATATCATTTAGCTCATTGTAAATTGTGGTTTGTTGATCATTTTGTTCTAGTATGATTGTCAAGATATCCAACTCAATAATATCCACTTGCTAAGCACATTGAGTTAAAAGGGATTTGCATTTACAACCCTTTTTGTGCTTTATGCGGTGGTCTAATAGATGTGATATGGTCCGCTTTGAGGCCAAAGAAATTATGATTTTGCAAGGTAAGGGTCACAAGGGAAACATGACCTTACACCTCAACAATGCTGAGATCACTCACAAAAAAATTGCAAGCCTTATCCAGGCTCCATTGCCTCCCATGACAAACTACAATGTAGATGGTAATCCCAACTCCATAGGTCACATAGTAGAGAGATTCTTTCACAATATCACATGTAGGATAAAAAAAACATTCCACCATCTGAACAGTTGCCCCCTGGAACCACACGAACTACACTGTAGCTGACATTCCCAAAATATGAGGTTATAGTAACAGAGAAATTCTTTCACAATCTCGCACGTAGGGATAAAAAGATTCCACCATTTCAACAATTGCCCCGTTCAACCACACAAACTACACATGGCAATCCCAAAATCAAAGGTCATAGTAGTAGAGGAATTATTTCACAATCTCACAGGCAGGATAAAAAACGTTCGAGCATTTGAATAATTCCTATAGCACACAAGTAACAAGCAATTTATGAACTTCACTGATGTTCCTCGAAATGATGTTCTCAAAGAGTATTCCCTTATAAATTCTCACTAAAACTATCCTTTTAAACCATGTTTCTTGCATGGAGAAGGCCACAAAGGAGTCCCCCTCCAAAACCAAGAAAAAATGTTGTCATCAGAAACTTGCGAATTTGTCAAAGATGCCCAACTTCCACAACTTAATTGCCAAATAAAAAAGATCAAAAGACAAGGCTTAGGAGAGGGTGACAACATGATAACCATGACCTAACTTCATAATGGAGCTCCACATTCAATGGGGTCTTATACACCATAACACTTCATAATTTCTCCCTCTTGAATCATAATAATATAATGATACAACCATATCCGATAAGATTGGGTACTTTGTACTTTGAATGCCAACCAACTTGATTTCCATGGTTTATGACATGTTATGGGATTTACGAGTTGGCTTGTCTGGATGAATGTGTTTTCATGGGGTTACCACAAAGTCACTTGGGTCCTACAACTTTCCATTTTTATATTTTCTTGTGATAACCATTTAATTAAATTTTTTTACTCCATTCTCCATTAGGGAATTATAGCAGACCTAATTTGACCATCAATATTTAATTCACCTATCTTCAGTTAACATCCCTCATTATCATACTTTCTAGTGTCTCTGTTGAAGGCTCTTAAGACATAAAAATATGCTTTGGATGAGATATCTTTCACAATTCTTGATTCTTTTCATGACGTTTTCCATAGATTTTTCCTTTGGGAGAGAGCCTTTGAGCAGATGATGCAGGATTATCAAAGAATCTCCCATAACTGTAAGTGTGTACACGTAATGTTCTATCATTGAAAAAAGTCCCTAGTAGAGACCATATATCTTTGCTTGATTATTTGTCATAAGACCAAGTCTCCAAAAGTACTTGAACAATTTTTCCTCCTTAGGACAATCAATATCCCTTCCCCTCTTGTTACCCCTATGGTGCTTTTGACATCTTAACAAAAACGACATAATCCCTTTCTAATGAGGCACTAAATTTGCATTATATTTTTAACTATAGTTTTTATAATCATTTTTAGTGTACACAAAATCATAAAAAACACCCTTAAAAAATTGATATAATGCAATATTTTTAAATTTTTAATATTATATACAATAAATTAAATAATTAAAAGAAATGTTCCAAACCATTTTTTTAAATAAAAAAAATGAATAAAAACCAAATATTTAAAACAATTTTTATAACAAATTGAAATATATATATAGAAATGTTCCAAACCCTTTTTTAAATAGAAAAAAATAAATAAAAACCAAATATTTGAAACAATTATATATATATATATCTTAAAAAGAGTTAAAATTCATGAAAAAAATAATATTAAAAAATAAAAAATAAAAAATAAAAATAGAAGAAAAAAAACAATATATTTAGTTGAAAAAATAAAAGATAATAATAAAAAAAATTAAGACGTGTGGTGATTGCAAGCTGATTGTTAGTCTCAATGCTTGACATTCTTTTATGATATAGTTAAAAAATGTTAGAATTTTAACCCAAACAATAGTGACGTTGTATCACCATTTTTTATTTTGTTTACCAATAGTGATGATATTTGGCCCTAATGTAATGATTTAAATATAAAAACAGTGATGTTGTATTACCACTTTTCAATATTAACATAAAAAAAATTATTAATCATAATTTGATGCGTTCTTTCAAATAGAGAACTTAATAAAATTCTATTTTGGTAACATTGTTATATACGAAATTAGCTAAGCATTTTCCCATTACGACACCCCACTTTTTCCCATTACGACACCCCACTTTTGAGGATTTATGGTAACAATTTGAGATATTTTCCCATAATTTTGATTTGACATGGTATTGATCTCATGGTTTTTATCTCACATGGTATGAGCACGTCGTTTTCCTTTTAGCCCACGTTATTGTAGTTGCGGTTTTGGAGGTTTTTTTTTTTTCCTTGTATTAAAGAGGATGTCCCCTTCATTTTTCCTGGTTGAAAATAAAGTGGAAGACTTCTTGCCATTTATATGTAAAGTTTTCTTTCTTCTTGAGTAATGTTATGTGGTTTTGTAAAATGGGTTATGGAGTTACCAGCATGATGAGGTAGAGACTATGCGGTTGCAAACTTGATGACATTAGATCCCTCAAAAATAGAGGAAAATGCAAACTAGGTATGATGATTTAACGCTATTTCTTGTGGATTTAAATTATAATTTTATTTATATTAGAAACAAATATTTTCTAAAGGTTTTGTTTGGATATTTTATTTATTTATCTAAGGTTGATTTTAGTTTGAGTTTATATTTCTAGCCAATCAATTTATTAATATATGGAACCATGTTTTTAGGTCAATGACTTTTATTTAGTTTTAATGTAAAGATTTGAGTGTGGATGTTTGGAATAAGTTTGAGGGCGAGAGTGAGGGTAATACAACAATGAGGGTAATACAACAATATTTATAGCAATGTAGCCATTACAACAACACTTACAAGGAATTGAATTTAGGTAGGAGAGATAACAATAAATTATAACAATAAATTTATTTAGCTGTAATGTAAAGATTTGAGTGTGGATGTTTGGAATAAGTTCGAGGGCGAGTGAGGGTAATACAACAATATTTATAGCAATGTAGCCATTACAACAACACTTACAGGGAATTGAATTTAGGTAGGAGAGATAACAATTATAACAATAAATTTATTTAGCTCTAATGTAAAGATTTGAGTGTGGATGTTTGGAATAAGTTCGAGGGCGAGAGTGAGGGTAATACAACAATATTTATAGCAATGTAGCCATTACAACAACACTTATAGGGAATTGAACCTAGGCAGAGAGATAACAATAAATTATAACAATAAATTTTCCCAATGACTTGAGATAATTCCAATTGACAAACACATTATCTAACACTTATTTGTTGGTGAATTTTTCTTAGGTGTAATTATGGTACTTAATTTGTTGTTGGTGCATTAATCTCTTGTTGATGTTTGAAGACTTTTGTGGTTGAGAATTGAAGAGTGAAATTTGTTTGCGTACATTCTCAATACACACTCATGCCGATATATTCTAAAAGTTGATCACATAATAGTTTCCATGTTTGACATAGTTCCTTATTGTCTTAAAATTTACTTGTGAATGGCAAAAATAAACAGTTAGTCTCACAACTACCACATTGAATATCTCCACATATGAATAACATGAAGAATTTACTTAGTATCCTAGTTTTGGGTTTATTCAAAGATTGAGCTTTTGATATACTGTTGTTTCTATTAAATTGCTAGTATGAAATATTGTAGTATAACAATTATTTTTCATCTCTTTCTAGTGACATTTGAGGCATTAGATGATAATATTGTTCTCTTTCCAATAATAACCGGTATAGATCTTCTTAACCATGGATATACCAAGAGCAGAGAGGGATCAAATTTCATTATATGCAAACCTATTTTAGAATGCAAAACTTGAAAAAAGATTTACACATGAAGATATTTAATCCCTTTTAGTGCTTGATAAATCCATAATTTACATGGATTTGTTTTCTGTCTCTCTCTATATAAACCATGTGTAATTTACACACTTCTCTCTTATTAAAAAGTGATGAAAGTATTTTAAAAGCCTAGCTCTCCTCTAAATCGTGCGCGCGCTGCCTCCGCGACCTACCCTCCTTCGGCCCTGCGACCCTCAGCTAGCCCCCACCTGGCAGCCTTGCTGCTGGGCTTCCGGTGCTCCCGCGCCTTGTTCTCCTTTGGACCGTGCTTCTTTGAAGGCTCCCGCCTGCCAGCCTCTGTATCCCGCTTGGGTTTGACCTCTGTCAGCTCGGATGGCCCCTCCGGAGGCTCCACCGGAGGAGGCAGCGCAACAACAGGCTTTTTCGGCTCTGATAAACTCCCTTCCTCCTCAGCGAACTCGTCCTTCGATCTCCAAGTTTGTTAAAAAAATCGAGGGGTTACAGGAAGTCTCTCTCCCTCCTACTTTGCCAAGAATGGCTGCTCTTGCTCTTGCGGAAAAAGGACTCATAGGGCAGTTTACAAGTCTTTGGCCCTCACCAAAAACAGTTCAAAGGTGGGTGGAAAGGAACTGGATAGACAAAATACAAGGGAAAATTTCTATCAGGTTTTGTGGGAAGGGATACTTCACCTTCCACTTTGAGACAAAGGAAGACAAGGATTGATTTTCTGCAACGGACCTTACTTCATGGATTCTAGAGGGTTGTACTTAAACAAATGGACACCGGACTTCGATCCGGAGCTGGATATCCCAAATGCGGTTCCTGTTTGGGTTCGTCTCCCTCATCTCCCATTGCATTACTGGGGAGACGAATCAGTTCGTGCCATTGGAAATGCAGTCGGGAAATACATTGATCGGAGCGAGCCAAGAGATAATATGCAGGCCTGTGCCCGAATTTGCGTTGAAGTGGATCTGGGCAAAGGTCTTCCTGAGGCCATTAAGCTTAAAGTTGACGACTAGTCGCACATTCAGCAGCTTGATTATGAGCAGATCCCATTCAAGTGTAAGGTATGTCACGAGTATGGTCACTTTGCTAATCGTTGTTCTAAGCTTTCTAATGTTGACAATAATCCGCAAGAAGAACAATGGGAAACGGTCAAAAAGAAAAAAAACAGCCCCTAGCCACAAGCTGCCCAATGATGCTGGACCTTCCTCTCATAACCCTCCCATCTCACTCAATCCTTCCGCCCCACCCTCTCCCCCTCTTCCCTCCTCCCCTCAAGCTCCTCATTCTTCTGCCCGCCAGCTGAATCCCCTTCCTTCTTCTCCCTCCTCAAATCCCTTTCATGTTCTTTCCCTTCCTGAAGACTCTCCTGTTCATTCTGAGCCTCCCTCTTCTCCCCGTATCTTGGTCATTCCCTCCTCCCTCCCATCAGATCCTCCCCCTCCTAGAATCACTCGAAGCAATTCCAAAGATCACGGGTCTTCTCTAGATGGTCAAAAGAAGCTGGGAAGAAAATCTTCCAAACAACACAGGGATGAGAACGCTCAAAAAGACATAGCTCTAGGACTACAGAATGCTATAGAATCATACATACAAGGATCAATAGATAAAGAAACAACCAGTAAAGATAAGGGAGGGAGAGCAACTCCTCGAATCACACTTTTGAAATGATTAAAATTCTTTCATGGAACAGTAGGGGACTAGGGCACCCCTCCAAAACCAATGCCTTAAAGGATCTTATAAATCAAGAGCAACCATCCATTATCTTATTGCAGGAAACAAAACAGAGAAAGTCAAAAATTGATAAGATCATTGTCCATCATAAGCGTTATACCGGATGCGCATGTGAATCCAGAGGTGCCTCAGGTGGGATTGCTACTATTTGGAACCAGGAACAGTGGAACAGAGAAGTTGAAGTAATAGAATAGCATTGGATAAAGACAACGTTGAGGAACAATAAGAGCAATCAAT